>JARJCQ010000174.1:0-63626 GCA_029281465.1 Mycena epipterygia
CCAATGGAGGCACTGAGGCTGGAGCGGTATACCAATGCGGGCCATCCTGGATATGGACGCACTGAAGCTGGAGTGGTATATCAATGCAGGCCATCCTGGATATGGACGCACTGAAGCCGGAGCGGTATATCAACGCAAGCAATGGGGGCCATCCTGCATATGGACGCACTGAGGTGGGGCGGTATATCAACGCAAGCAATGTGGGCCGTCCTGCATATGGACGCACTGAGGCCGGGGCGGTATATCAACGCAAGCAATGTGGGCCGTCCTGCATATGGACGCACTGAGGCCAGAGCGGTATATCAACGCAAGCAATGCGGGCCGTCCTGCATATGGACGCACTGAGGCTGGAGCGGTATATCAGTGCAAGCAGTGCTGAAGCCAGAGTGGTATATCCATGCTGTCCTGCATATGGACGCAAGCAATGCTGAAGCAGGAGCGGTATATAAGTGCAACGCAAGCAATCCTGGAGCAGTAGGGAGTATCAATGCCGCTGATCACAAGGGATCCAAAGCAAGGGTATTCATGCAGGCCATCCAGGGGCGTATCAATGCCGATCTAGAAGCAGGGGCACCAAAATGAGGTAGAAGAGGGCAGAACAGCATTGTCTATAGCTGCACTCAGCGAGGGCCTGCCATACGCAGCCCATGGTGCTGCCGAAATTGACAATATCGAGCTGGGGAGAGGGTGCACTGTATGTGCTGCCATGGGCCTAGCATAGTGCAGACACATCACATACATGCCCTGGGAGGTAGAGTACCATGACCAGGAGCTGGGGCCCAAAAGGGCCACCATAGGGCCTCCATGGGGCTTCCAGAATCGCAAAAACGAGCTGGCCCTGGCTCCGCATGGGTGCACCCATACAGGTGTGATGTGACAGGTCAGTGGGTACAACCATGTGTGATGGTTGCACCCACAGACGTGGTTTGAACCCACATCCTGGACCTCACTAGGGCCTATACCCCCATGGCAACAATGACCCTAAGGAGGTCCAGGTTGAGGTAACCTGAAGTGCCGCTATGGAGATTGCTGGGCATCTCCACGATTACCAGGTGACCCCAGATGTTGGCGCATGGGTGACAATGCGAGCTGCGTTGTTCCCCGAGCTCCAAGACAGCCAGTTGGCATGTTGGCACTTCAACAATGCAGATGGCTGCTCATTGTGTGATGAGCAATTGTATGTGATTTTGCTCGGCCGATCGACCTATACTAATCTCGTTGGTGTAGCCGAGAAAAGCTCCAATCTGAAACTGGTCTTGATTATATGCCACCTCTACATCTGGTTGCCCTCTGGGAATATTTTGGCAAGTGTGAGGATTTTGAAGAAAGAATCGCCTTCACTGTCTTTCAACGACCTCATCTCCTTTTACCGGAGATTGTGAAGCCGGTCCAGGACCTACTTGCTGAGCACTTCCTGAGAAGCCCAGGCAAGCATTCGCCTTGCACTACAAGCTAGACAAACATGACACAGTAACACCATACTGGAGCGTCTCCGGTCCTTCCTGGGATAAAATACAGGACATCATTGATTCTCTTAGACGTTTTGCGCCAAGGTGTGGAGGAGATTGTTCTTTTCTTCACATAGAGCCAATATTCTGGTTCGACATGGTTCGAGTACTAGGTGGACAATATCAATCTCAAGACAAGGGGAAGGAGGCCAGCTGGAGACCAAGGGTCAGCCTTGCTGTGGCACTTGAACTTGACAAGTCTGTTCTTGATAAAAGATTCCCGCCCTTGAATCTTGATCTTCTCCCGGAATATGTGCAGCATGCTTTGAAGCGATTCTGTCAGACTACAGAGGGTGATGAACACACATGCCATGTGTATGATTGCTGCTGGAGCCAATTGGACGTAGAAGGTCGCATGCGGTATGCAGCTGCATATGCCCTGCTCTACTCTACGGACAGTGTACCCTTACTCGGGGACGACAATGACTGTGGTGCATGTGATGCATGCAATGACATTCGTGTTCTGTACAACTGTATTGACGAAATATCGGCGGGTCAACTTGCACTCGGATCACAAGATATTGCTAAAGTATTGGGCTTCATCAAACAATTGGCTGTGAGTTGTTTCATGACTTGTATTTCACAGAATAAACATGTTGACCGAAATATCTATCCACTATCTAGAATGATCGCAAGTTCACCTTCCCAGGTGACAGGTCGGATGTAGAGGATACCTCTGTATGTGTCATCTCAATGTCTAGTTCAGAAGCCAACCTGACACAATACTAGGATGGTATTTCTGACTCACCTCAAAGGATAGATGACCACCAGCAGCGTAGCAGCAGCTCAGAGGTGTTTATTTCTCTAAATTAATCCCGGTTATATTATTATTTCCTACACAGATACTTCGCGATGAGACACACGATCCCGCGACTGTCACTGAGAATGCAATGAGCCATTTCAACCCTACAGCCTTGACACAACTCGAGGCATATGACCCCGTCTGGCAGGCAGACTTTACAGCTCCTCAAATTTACGATAACCTCACGATGGGCCAGGGTTCATTATGTTTGTGTATTATACCGAGAAGATACATACTTATGGAGGCCTTTGCTCCAGATACAATGACTGAAGCCCATGCAAGTACACAGGAACATGTAGGGGAGCTCACCAATTTGCAATGGGGTGCACCGAGAGAAGACTTGGAACCTCTGTTGTTCCGGGATATCATTCCAGATTCATCACTAGGTGAACTCGCTGGGGCGCCAGTGGCAGACTGGTCGACCGAACAGGTAATACTTGGTGTCGTGCATTCATTGGTCGCGCATTTATGCCCCCAAAGCTGCCAAAAGTGTTGGCCCGACCCTGGGAGTCGGCGGCCTTCGAGAACGCGCAAAACCCCTGCGGTAAGCCGTCACCCAGAATCTTGACTCGCGAAACTGAATTGCATTGGCAGGAGGCTGCAGCAGAACGACAGGAGATCGCAGCGGCCGCAGCGAGAGCCCCGAAACGCGCACCGGGCTGCAGGTACGTTTCCAAGAGTCCGGAGAAACCCAAGGCGTCGAAAAGGTACGAAATTGTCAGTTTGAGGTTTTGGTATACAGAACTGAAGTCTTGTCTTACAGTCGTAAGGACTGAAGTCCGGTGGAGACTCAAGTTCAGACGCAGATCTGAAGACGCGGCACAACTTGAGTCACGACAGATGACTTCAGTTCGGCGACTTAAGTAGTGGATCATGTATTTTGTTAGACCGATGTGCAATCTTAAGTTCAGGCTAGGACTTCAGTTATGGGTGAACTTAAGACGGGATGCAAGACTTAAGTTGGAGAACAAGGCGCATTACTATATAGAATGTAGGTAGGTACAGTAGGTAGCTTAAACTTAAGATATACTGAAACTTAAGTTGGAAATGCGGTCCGACCGCCCCGAACTTAAGTTGATCTAATTAAGTAGTTGCACCACAGTAGCTGTTCTGCCGACCAGTGATCAAAAGTGATGGCCTGCCAGGGATTTCATCTACCAGGAAGCCATATTGGGGTCGTAAATCTGAGGATGCAGTTGACTGCGCATCTGAATTATGAATCGACTGAGCCCATTCCCAAAAAAAGAGACTGAGAACTGAGGGTAGAACACCTGGCCTGCTGAAAAATGATCAAAAATAATCAAAAGTAATTGCTTTCACCGCTCACAAAGCAGTTCTCAGTGTCATATAAAAATGCTGAGGAAGTGGGTGACTGTGTATAAAGCCAGGGCAGCTGTCCTGGTCCAAACCATCAAAAAAGTGCCAAAAAACTAAGTTCTGCAAGAGCTGTAAAATCAATATTTTATTATTGTTTGTGCTGCAACATCCATTGTGTACTTGCAGAGTTCTGACCTTCAAATCGGTTCAAAATTCATGTGATTACTGAACTCAATGGGCACAAGAATGCTTTCATCTACTTGTCAGTTCGTCCTCTGGTCCAACTTGGCTTTTAATAGTATTAATATTGTGCTGCACAGTGAACTGATGCATGAATCTCCTAGATTGCATCTTGTGGTAAGAGCCTCATCATTAAGGTGCCACTATCGCAATCGAGTTCGGAGTATTGCACTTTGAGCTCAGACTATTAGTGGGGTTCAAATTCTGATTTGACTTGACACAGTTGAAGTTTCAAGTTTATTGGAACATCTGGGAGATGTGAGGTTGAGAATGGCCATGTAGACCTAATCCCTGGTCTTCTAGAGCTATAAAGACTGGGGAAAGAGTGTGAAATCAACCTGGTCACCAAATGACATACATGTAAAGCAGTTATATGATTTGAAACACTTGAGGAATGGCACTATAATCTATTATATATTGAGTACAAATGCACTGAACATGGATAGATAATAGATAGAAAACAAGGTAGGCATAATGGTATATTGAATAGACTTTGATCAGATTCCCATGTGAATAAATGGTATCCAGCGCTCATGTGAAACATGTCTCACCTTCAATTCTTTCACAGCGAGTTGCAGAGCCTCAGCTGCATCGCTTGCCTGAGGCTGTTGGCCCTCTCGAAACAAGTGAGAGTAGACAATCTTTGCAACTAATGGACCATCTGAATCACTCATGGACCACATTGTCCCGATCGCACCTCGGAAACCTGCTGCAATAAATCCTCCACCCAGGTGGAAGGATTCATTTACAAGTTTTGCATCTCCCATAGCTGTCTCACATGCAGCAAGAAACACAAATTCTGCATTTGACAAAGGCATTCGAAGGATGCTTTCCATCTCCAAGCTACCTTTATAAAGCAGCAGGTGGCTTTTTGTAGGCTCAACCACATCTTGTGTGCCATGACATGCCAGGTGGATCCAAGAGCAATTCTGTAGCAGGAGCTTCACAGCATCTACTGTAGCTTGTTCTCCTTCAAGGCACTCTACCTGAGATTGGTGAATAATGGAGCAGATGTTTTTGACCTCCTGTTCCACTCCTCCAAGATAGTTCCATCCATCACCAGTGTGTGTTACCCCAACAACACCAACTTTGGGGGAAGTAGTGGATTTCTTTGCATAGGCATCCAACAGAGATCCTAGTGTTGCAGTATATGAATGAATAAATTGATCAGTTGGGGCACATGCATGCAGAGGCAATCTTGTAAATGCTCCACTTGGCAACCACCAGAGCCTGCCATTAGTGATGCCATGCTAAATGAAATATTAGTAAAATGTGAGGAGGACAGTGAGATATGTACTAACCGATTCCAAGACCTGATAAAGAGGAGAAACAATATAAGTCCAGAGCCAGGCTAATAGATCAGCAAAGCACTCTTCATGTGGTTTGGATCCAAACATCTCCCAATTTCCAAACAGTCTTGTTGATGTGGATTCTTCTCGGGTTCTGACATTGTAATGGCCAAGAAGTTTGTTGAGTGCTTCTTGCTGTGATTTCAACATCTCTAACGTCACATCTGGAAGTGGTACATGAATTGGCTCCAGAATTGGATCCAGGATTACAATCCCATCACAATGATCTTTGTGGCTGTTCAGTATAACAACAGGTCCACCTTGGGATGCATGGCAAAGGGCCTTGTATGGCTTTGGAAGCAGAAAATATTCAAGACCAGGCTGCTGCCGGATCTTGTGCAGTAGGTTCTCCCTCTCAATAGCAACACCTCTCGGATCAAGGGACGTGCTACTGTAGAGCTCCAAAGAAAGGTATTTCAATTTATTTGCTTGAGCAGGGGGAAGTTCATCTAAGTCTGTCCTTAACTGGAGCATCTGCTGAAATGTGATGCCTAGTCCTTGCTCCATGATCTCTACTGCAGACTCAATGTCTGAAAATTTGATGCAGGTATTCACAGCAGTTGAAGTGACTTGTCCAATATTGAGTCGGTGCATGGTGGCATGCCGTACAGAAAGGATATTTCCCATCCACAGAATCTCAGGTAGCAGATTGAAGGCTTTGGAGTATGCTGTTATGCAATGTAAAGACTTGAACTCCTCTGAAACAGAGGCCCAGTTTAGGGCAGCATTCCAAGAGGCTTCAGGCATTGAAGTGTTTATTTTGAAGGAATCAATATAATGAGTATGCACACTTTGCAGATCATCTGGGCTGTGTAACTTCCGATATCGGTCTGTGAAGGACATAGCAAGGTGTTGGAGACAATCTGCTCTGTGTGGGTGTCCTTCTGGAGTAAGCTCAACTGCTTCTTGGTCTAGATGCAATGCAGCCTCAAGATCATCCAGGTCTCCCAGCCTCTGGGATCGGTCTCTGAAGGACACAGCCAGGGTCTGCAGTCGACCTGCCCTATCTGGGTGCCTATCTGGGGTAAGATCTAAAGCTTCTTGCTTTCTCTGTAATGCAGCTTCCAGATCATCCAGGTCTCCCAGCCTCCGGTATCGATCCCCAAGGGACACACCCAGGTTCTGCAGTCGACGTGCCCTATCTGGGTGCCCATCTGGGATGAGATCTAAAGCTTCTTGGTATCTCTGTAATGCACCCTCCAGATCATCCAGATCTCCCAGCCTCTGGTATCGATCTCTGAAGGAAACAGCCAGGTTCTGCAGTCGAACTGCCCTATCTGGGTGGCCATCTGGGGTGAGATCCAAAGCTTCTTGCTTTCTCTGTAATGCACCTTCCAGATCATCCAGATCTCCCAGCCTCTGGTATCGATGTCTGAAGGACACAGACAGGCTTTGCAGTCGACCTGCCCTAACTGGGTGCCCATCTGGGGTGAGATCTAAACATTCTTGCTTTCTCTGTAATGCAGCTTCCAGATCATTCAGGTCTCCTAGCCTCTGGTATCGATCTGTGAAGGACACAGCCAGGCTCTGCAGTCGACCTGCCCTATCTGGGTGCCGATTTGGGGTGAGATCTAAAGCTTCTTGATATCTCTGTAATGCCCCTTCCAGATCATCCAGGTCTCCCAGCCTCTGGTATCGATCTGTGAAGGACATAGCCAGGCTCTGCAATCGACCTGCTCTATCTGGGTGGCCATCTCGGGTCAGATCTAAAGCTTCTTGCTTTCTCTGTAATGCAGCTTCAAGATCATTCAGGTCTCCCAGCCTCTGGTATCGATCCCCAAAGGACACACCCAGGTTCTGCAGTCGACGTGCCCTATCTGGGTGCTGATCTGGGGTGAGATCTAAAGCTTCTTGCTTTCTCTGTAATGCAGCTTCCAGATCATCCAAGTCTCCCAGCCTCTGGTATCGATCTCTGAAGGACACACCCAGGCTCTGCAGTCGACGTGCCCTATCTGGATGCCCAGCTGGGGTGAGAGCTAAAGCTTCTTGCTTTCTCTGTAATGCAGCTTCCAGATCATCCAGGTCTCCCAGCCTCTGGTATCGATTTGTAAAGGACACAGCCAGGCTCTGCAGTTGATGTGCCCTATCTGGGTGCCCATCTGGGGTGAGATCTAAAGCTTCTTGATATGTCTGTAATGCACCTTCCAGATCATCGAGGTTCCCTAGCCTCTGGTATCGATCTGTGAAGGACACAGCCAGGCTCTGCAGTCGACGTGCCCTATCTGGGTGCCGATCTGGGGTGAGATCTAAAGCTTCTTGCTTTCTCTGTAATGCACCTTCAAGATCATCCAGGTCTCCCAGTCTCTGGTATCGATCCCTGAAGGACACAGCAAGGTTGTGCAGATGTTTTGCTCTATCAGGGTGCCCATCTGGGGTGAGATCTAAAGCTTCTTGATATCTCTTCAATGCAGCTTCCAGATCATCCAAGTCTCCCAGCCTCTGGTATCGATCTGTGAAGGACATACCCAGGTTCTGCAGTCGACCTGCCCTATCTGGGTGCCCATCTGGGGTGAGATCTAAAGCTTCTTGATATCTCTGTAATGCAGCTTCCAGATCATCCAGGTCTCCCAGCCTCTGGTATCGATGTCTGAAGGACACACCCAGGTTCTGCAGTTGACGTGCCCTATCTGGGTGCCCATCTGGTGTAAGGTCTACAGCTTCTCGCTTTAGCCGCAAGGCAGCCTCAAGATCATTCAGGTCTCCTAGCCTCTGGTATTGATCCTGCAATGATACAGCAAGCCTCTGCAGCCGACCTGCCCTATCTCGGTGCCCATCTGGGGTTATATCTACAGTCTCTTGAAATTTCTTGATAGCAGTCTCAAGATCATTCATATTCCCCAGCCTCTGGTAACGAATTCTGCAGGACACAGCAAGGTTGTGCAGATGTTTTGCTGTATCAGGATGACTTTCTGGGGTAAGTTCTACTGATTTTTGGAATGCCTTAACTGCAGACTCAAGGTGAGACAGCTCTCCAACCTCCCGATATCGGGTTTGCAAAGCTACTCCCAGCTTGTTGTGGTATCCAGGAAGATCTGGGTGTCCAGATGGTGTCTGCTCTATTAGATGTTCCAGTTCCTTGATATCAAAATCCTCTGACTCCTACACTTATTTCAGCACCTTACTCTAGAATCCATGCATTTTATGCACTCACAGACATATCAGATCCATTATCACTTGAAGCAGAATCAGAAATATCATCGTCCACAGATGTCTGTCTCCGATCAGTCCAGTTCAATCAGAGAAGGAAAGAAATTCCTCACAGCTTTGAGGGACATATTTAGTGGGCGAAGGGGAAGTATCAAGGAAGCATTTAGGCCGCCTTATATATAAGTATGTAGACGCCTGGTAAGCATCTCGCTATTTAAAAAACTGTCAAATGTAACAGGTTGCTGGCAGATGCTTTGGTCCGCAGTCATGAAGGTGTGACTGGTAACAGCTCTTTGGCTTCTTTTAGACCACTATGTTGCTTTTCCCTCAGAGCGAGTTAAATAAATACCAGGGAAGGCGTTCGGCAATTATGTACATATATCGTGTCGCTGCTGCCTTCATGCGGAAGAAATTAAAATGCGACACTGAACAAGCAAACTACTACCTGGCAAGCTGTCGGCACTGAAACAGCGCTGATCAAGGCGGTGTTCAAGGCGGTAAGCCACGAACACGCCTCGTTGGTGAGGCAGTCCGGTCGCGCCCAAAAATATATTTCGGCTTGATTTCGGCACTGGCATCTCGATCACGTAATGTTGTGCTGCTCTGCTTGCTCTGCCTTGACTCCGCCGAGCAACATCACCGCGTCGTCGATTGGCAACAGCAACGACAGCACCCTCATCCTTTCTTTCTCTCCAATCATCATCATGCTCCGCTCTTTGCTGCTGCTGTGCCGCCACCACTGCCACATATTCGCAATGGACTCTTTCCGCGTCGACCTGCGCAAGAAGATTTTGGGACACGTATCTGTCGCGGACGGTGGCTAAGGATGGGGAGGATGTCTATGAAATCATGGTGTGTACTGTACATACAGTGTTCCTCTTGTTTTGTTTCTTTCCTTTCGCTTCCCTGGTGTTCTGTCCACCTACCATCCTGTATGCGTATGCATTCCATCTCATCCTCTCCATCCTATTGTCGCCCATACATCTACATTCTACATCCATTTTCCTTTTATTTTATCTATTTCATCTCGTTTTTGCATCCACGGCAGGATACGCTTGGATTTGCGCGTTGTACGCATGCAGAGATGCGAGGCTACGCGGTGCGATCCGCACGACGTACGTGCGCGGAGATGTACGCTAATCGTACGGGGCACGGCGCGATCTCGTACGGACGGCATCGGCTCGTGCGTGGCGGCACCGTACGCCATCGTCCGCCCATCACGACGTGGCAGTGTGCGTAGAATGCGTCCCGACTCGTGTGGGCTGCGGTCTGCACGGAGAGACGCTGTACGAGCGGGCGCATGCAGAGCCGGATGCGAGGAGTCGTACCTGCGTGAAAGGGCGCCGCGGTGCGATGCTGGCGCCCAGGGAGTCATTGCATGCGGGGACTCGTGCGGCTTGCGCACCCGGAGACGGGCAATAACGTGTGCAGATCGGCGGCATGCGGGGGTACGCTGGCTGCGGAGGGGACGCACTACGCACGATGCGCACGGGGGCGTAAGGCGATGCGGAGTGCACTTGCGGAGAGATAGCTTACGCGCGGGGGTCCGGGGCTTGCTGCCTACTCGCCGTGTGGTAAGGATGCGGATACGGCGCCTTGTGCTCGGCGGTGCGTGTGGGCGGAGGGGTGATGACTGGCGGGGAGCCGTACGATACGTTGGGAATGAGAGAGACGAGAGTATTCGAGCGCAGGGACAACGCCGCGAATCCGGGCGGCGTATATGCGCGCAGGCGCGCCGCGGGCATGCATACGGCGCTACGGACACACAACGCGCGGTGGCGTGCTCCCAGTTGTTGGCGTACAACGAGGGGATGCGTCGTCCTGGTCCACACGCGGCGACGTATGCGCACGGAAATGGGAAATGACGCCCGGCCTCCTCTTCTCGCTCACCCGACTCATAATTCGTCGAGTTACCGCGGGCAGGTGGGCGTGTCGCAGTCGACGCGGGGAGCGGGCGGCGTGTCGCAGTCGAAGTGGAGAGGCGACACTGGTCTCACTTCCCTGATTTGTGAAGGCTGTGGGGCGTCGTGGCATGCGCGGATGGAAGGCGTCCACATTTCGGTACGCGCGCGCTGTCAAATTCGAGCATTGCGGGTAGTGGGGAAGGTGGCGTGCACGGCTACGGGCGGGGGCTGATGCGGACGCTAGAATGTAGCGGCCCGCCCACTCACGAGACTTGCGGATGGGAAGAGAAGATTAGTCCGATCCTCGGAACGTTGATCCGCCTTGCGCAGATGTCGAAACGGCTCGGAATTCCTATCATTGACCCTCCTCGTCTGTCTTCCTCTAGTTCATCGAGTTACCGCCTGCAAAGAAATACCTTTGAGATCGCACTTCGACTCCTCTACAAATTCTTGTCAAGTTCTTCTTTCTTCTATATGCTCCAAGTCGAGCCTTTTCTCTGCGTCTGCTTGCAATTGCCCGGCTAAGTTGAGCATTATCGATCCATTTTTTGACTTCGTACCGCATTTTTGCCAGGTTTCTATCCGTAGTTTGGAGACGGTAACGATTACTGTATTCCTATGGAACTCCAAACTAAGAGAGGTTCAACTGAGCGCCTCAACGTTCTTCAATTACTCGTGCTCCCCATCGCATGACTTCTCGGAGGATCTGCCTCGACTTCCACTTGCGCTGGGACATCCATCCGACGACACCACCGAGACTTGATAGACTCACTATCACCTTAACCAAACCTTTTTACCTTAAATCAAACCCAAGCAATTTGCTACTGAAATTTCTCGGGTTGAATCAAGGCTGGCTTTCTTTCCAACACTACGCAACATTGTTCTCTGAAATCTTTGTTCAACTCTTGCTGTTCTCGCTCAGTTCCCTCATCTTTTCTACTGCTTGAAGAATGATTTCCTGGATGAATCGATCTCAAACACATTCGCGAGGCCAACTGTGGATATGGCAGCATTCTGGGGCTCGGACGAACTTGAAAATCAGCGCGCAAAGTCAGAATCCATTGCTCGAGGTCCTAATACGTACACTTAATCAAAGTCCAACAGCGATAGTTCTAGTGTGAGTTGCAACAGACTCCAATGCAGGCGCAAAAATGAAATCAGTACGTTAGTTCATCTATTGAACGATCTTCCCCAAGTTCTCGTTCGTGCTGTAATTGTTGATTCTATGTTCAATTCACCGTTCACTGTCAAACTGTCTGATTCGTACGTCTATCGGAAGCTCCTGAACTTCAAGATGCCGCAGTCGCTCTCCTTTAAGTTTCCTTGTTATTCTTGTGGTTCTGCGCTCGCCGACGATCTTCTCCCGCCGCGAGGGTTGTTATATTTTCTATCCAGCTTGGCTTGAGACGATTATAAAAATCAAGCATGTCAATTGGCAGTGGTCGCCACCCGCGCTGCCGCCGTAAGAACGCCATAGAGGGAGGTCAAGCAATTAATGCAGGATCAATGGCGAATACAGGGAAGAAATTGAACGTGTTGATTTGGAACCGTAGCAAACTCGGAGCTCGAACGGACGTGGACTGACTTGGAACTGGGGACCGAGGACGCGGCAGGACCGACTTGGCGCAATAAGCGGAAGGTAGTACAAATCAGGACCGAGGGGGTTGATTTTGACGTGGTACAGAGCTATCTTGCAGGCGTGGACGAGGAATTGGATTCTTCACGCCACCGGTGGCGAACGAACTAGGATAATACCAATACCGTTGCTGCAGAAAAAAATCTAGGATAACACGTTGAAGGTTTGACTAGAGTCCGGATATCTCGATACCGCCAGATCTGGAAGATGAAAGAGGAAAAACACGGGCCGGGGAAGATGCTGCTGGGAGAGAGGTTTTAATGTAGGGTGTAGGGCGGGACTGCTCCATGCGTGGAAGTTGAAACTCGGACGAGTGCGTGATAATGATATTGAACCCTTGAGGCATCTGGGATGTAGAAGTGGGGCAGAGATGTGAGGAGAATCCCCGGCGCGGAGGAGACAAAGTGAAAACGAATCCAAGGCCGAGGACACGAGAGATTGAATAATTATTTCTTGCAGAGCACGAGAATGCGCGAGGTCTGCGCTTGGGCTCTAGATTTTCGGGGTAGCGTTCGGACTCGGAGCCATTTAGATGCTTGAATTCGGTTGGAATTTTCTTCGGTGCAGAGTTCGGTGTAAAATTGAGGACGGGAGAATAGACGACAGAGGGTGTCCAGTAACGGTGTGTATGGGCGTGGGCGAGATGGGATTGAAAGGGAGGATGTTCGCACCCATTGTCGCACCATGCACCGCTGGGCCGGCCGGCAGCTGGTGTGCGTCCTGCGTATCATAGACACGGGCAGTGTCAATCACGTGGTTTTTTCTTCTGCAGGTTTGGTTCGATTTTGCATGACCATTACCAGGTAAACAAGGACAGCGGCAGGGGCTGGAAGGTCCGCGTTGATAAACCGTGACTTCGTTTTCGATTCGAACCCATACTGCCGCACTGTTTTTCTTTTCTTTTCCCTCGGTGAGTATTCCACTTCGAATCATTTACTACTTATCAGAGTTTTCAGGTACCCTAGGAAGGCCTGGTAGCAGATGGATCCGCCCCCGCTCTCTGTTCTGGGGATCATGGTCACTTTGTGCGGGAGGCGCTCGTTCGATTCGAGCCTGGACCCTGTTCTTGCGGAATTGCTTTTTCTGCAGGCTCGGCGAGTTCGAATGTTAGTATATTACCAGGTTCATAGGTATGTAGGGAAAGCCCGGTGGCGGATGATTTCCGCGCCCGCACTCGATACTGTAGAAATAGGACTGGAGATCGCTCGTTCCGGCGAGCTATTTTTACAGCTTGGTGAGTTGAATTTTGATTTTGAAAGCTGTCTCTTTCAGTGGCTAGGGAGGGGAGGAAGGCCCGGTAGCAGATGGTTCGGCGCCTGCACTCAGTTCGTATCCATGTCCAATCAGCAGGAGCTGCTCGTTCGAAGCGAGCCGCGCCATATTTTGAGTAAGAATTATTTTTGTTCCTCGGTGACTCGTGAGCCGAATGCGACTTCAAATACTTACTACTTATCCAAAGTTTCAAGTACCCTATGAAGACCTGGTACCTGTAAATGCAAGCCCGCACCTGTACGAAGTGCGCTTGAAAACAGCGACAGGGCCCGTTCGTTCGATTCGAGCCCGGGTCATGGTTTGGTTCGCTGCAATATTTTATTCCTGCTGAGTTCGATTCCGGTACTCTCCTATCCATCCGCAGGTGGTGGAGAAAGCACCTGCAAACCCTATAATCCATGGGTATAACGAGGGAAATAGGCTGAGCTGGTGGTGAGTCCAAAATCGCGATGTTCGCAGCTGCAACTTCACACAAATACTCATTCCGTATCAAAGTTTGCAGGTACCCTACAAAGGCCAGGTACCGGGAGGTCCGCATCCGCACTCGATTGCGCCGACTGATCGCAGTGTGTTTGCGGGAGACGCTCAGTCGATTCAAGCCTGCGCCATGATCTAGCGACGCCTTATTATCTTATCGTTGGGGCGTTGAAAACCATCGCGGTACTCACTGCCGTCCGAGGATTAATTCCCTCGCCGAGTTTCGCGCGGGGCTGGGTGAGTGGAACGAGGAACGGTGTCGGGGTCTCCGTATACGTGCTACGACATCTCGCGCACGTATAGTATAAGTAGTAAAGCCTCCGCGTGCGATATAAACGAAAAATTGAACTTACACCTGACCACCGAAAGTGCGGTCCTGATCCCGAGTCCCCTTCACCTAAAGCGCGCGGCGGCGCCGCGCGCATGGATCGAAGAAAGTACATGTCCGCATAGACGGAAATGAGGTAGAACTGCACGCGCCTCCTCCGGCAGCTGCTGCGCAACGTGGGTTACTGTCGATGGGGGGTGCATGGCAGCAGGTTGTAGCCTTCTGGGACGAGTTATGTAAATATGCAGCCACTGGGAAGTACGACGCAGGATGCAAGGCCTGCCTGCTTTAGAGCTTCAGGATCACGTTGGGTGCATGCGTGTGTCAAGTGCGCGCGTCTTGATGCGATTGAGACCGCCTTGGCGGGATAGGTGCTGTAGGAGGCCCGGAAAGCCGAGGAGACCCGCACGACGTACGGCTTCGTGAGGAGGGATCTTGGAGCGCGTGCGTCGCGGTCAAGGTCAGACTGGAGTGGAAGGAAGCGGGGGTGTACAATGGCGTGTGGGGAGGAGTGAGAGGAACGGGCGGCGGGGCTAACGGGATAGCAGATGGGTCCAGCAATATGTGGGGGAGTAGGAGCTCATCGAAATGTAAGGGAGTGAGAGGACGGAGCGAATGGGGCACGGGGAGGAGCAGGGAAGCGAGGGCATACCATCGACGGAGGCGACAGGACGGGGGCGTGCACAGGAAGGCTGAGGAGCACACGTAGATGTAGACCGTGTGTATGATGAGATGAGGGTGGAGGATGCAGGCGTGCTGAAGATATCGGGCATACACTCGAAGAGGCGAAGCGCCACAGACCCAGCGACAAAGGGAGGTGGGGACGAGGACTGGAGGCGGCGACACGGGGACAGTAAAACACCGAGAAAGGGACGTAAAGGTCAAATCAAGGCAACCACTTACCTCGTTAACCAACACGTATGCACATCCCAAACGCCCGGTACGCCTCAAATGCCTCGCTGATGTAGTGGAACTTTCTTGCGGGCGGGCGAGTCAGCGGCATCGTGCCGGACGAAGACGCGGACACGCGGGCGGGGAGGATGGCTCGAAAGGCAGGAGAACGACATGCAGGACACAGAGATGCAAGCACAGAACGATTCGCGAGTGGAGCACGGCGTGCCAACGGCGTGCAGTGCCAGGACAGGCGTGGTCACGCTCACGACGAAGATATGGCTGGGTAGACGACCTTGCCAGCATGGAGAGCACAAAGATTTAGAAGAAAAAGACACCGGCAACCACCGCCGATCGGATCATGACCTCGGATCTACTGCGCACGGACCTATTGCACCGCTTTGCACCGCCCTTTTGTGAGCGTTCAGCGGCGAGCGCTTCCCCTGCGTGCCCGGCGCCGCTGCCAGCTGCAAGTTCTATTTAATCCATCTATCCATCGCAATTGATGGGGAGGGGGAAATCGTGAGGCAATCGCACGCCCAGTACATACAATGGAGGGTAAGCCGAATTTGATGGATGCATATTGCATTGCACTCGCGCCTGTCGTAGCATTGGATGCACGGCAATTGCAATTGCATTCAATGTGATTTAATCAACCTCAACTTCAACTGACAATTGTTTTACATACCTAGGACGACGGCGTTTATGATTCCAATCAACAAACCCGACGCTACCTCACCAAGTTCCAAAGTCTGCAAGCAAGACTCGGTAGCGGGAGGTCCGCACCCGCTTCCAATATTGGTGTATATTGACCATGCAGCAGGAGACGCTCGTTCGATTCGATCCCGGCCCACTTATGCGTACGACCTGTGTTTTTTATTGTTCGGTGCATTCGAATTCCTTGCTCAGCTTCCTTCCGTCTTTGCGCATTGCATGACAAAAATTGCATTTGAGCCTCGAGGTAATTGCATTCGATGTGATTTAATCTACTCCCAAGTAAAATTGGAATTGATTGCAGCTCACATACCAGTAGTAGGACGACGCCGCTGCACCGAGAAGCAATCCAGAACAAATGCGATGCTACCTGACCAAGTTCCAAAGTCTGCAAGAAAAGCCCGGTAGCAGGAGGTCCGAACCTACTTCCAATGTTCCACGTGGAATCCATGCATAGGCGATGCTCGTTCGATTCGCGTGATCCACTCGTTTTTTGATTCCACGGTGCGTTAGAATCCATGCCGTATTCAAATGAAGTGCTGTGCTCCCATCACAAATGAGGTCCTAATCGCCCATCCCAAATACACCCCTGTGCAAACGAGGCTCGTAGAAGGAAAAGAGCCACGCATTTCGCAGGAATTGATGGTTCGTCTTGTGATTTTATCCAGCGGTGAGTTCAAATTCCTTGCTATCCTGACCAAGTTCAAGTCCAACGTAGAGAGGCCCGGTAGTTTATTTCTGCACCCGCACTCAATAATACATGTGAATTTCTGCCGGCGTCGCTCGTTCGATTATCTGCGACTTCATCCCAGTCTTTTTGATCGTTGATCGCTGTTCAATTTAAATCCTGCCCCATCTCAGTCGAAATGTAACGTAGACGCCTGCATTAAATCAACGAGGTTGCACCGGTTTCTGTGGGAGGCGCTTGTTCGTCCCCAGCTATCATTGCGGGATTATTCTTGTTTACTCCCTGGCGAGCGAGCTCAAATCCAGGGCATGCTTATTTCAGATGAAGCACATCCGTCGCTCTACCATGTCTCGTCTTCAACTTTCATGCTCACAATTACAGAGTTAGAAATTACTACGCAGTAGGGAGGTTGTTCTATTTTTACTCTCAGGTGCGTTCAAATCAATTCTTATCCTGATCCAATTGCAGGGAGGGGAGAGTCGCTCTTTCGAATCGATCCTGGCCCACTTAGGCAAAGCCCGCTGACGGGAGTTTTCATGTAAAATCTTCGAACTGTTGGCTTGTCCGATCAAATCGGACCAATCAATTGCCAGGCGTTATCGGCGCACACGTCGCACGCCGCACGCCGCACAGCCGCTGACAGCAATCGAGCACTTCTTGCTTCCTGCCACCATCCTCATGGACTACACCTTTCCCAATGCTCATCCCAGCCGGATCCCTTCCCCTGCCCCCGTCCTCTCGACCTTCGACCTCGATGCCCTCAAGCGGCGTACATCCCTGATCCAGACCACGGCCAACAAATGTCTCGATGACAACCCCTGGCTTCAGAAAGAGGTTGCAAAGGACGTGCTAATAGAACTCATAAAAAATCGGAACCTGTGGATCTTCATTGAGGGAGACGAGGAATATTATCTCACAGATGATCCTACCATGGACTCGGAGGAGGAGTGGCAACTTTCACCGCAGGATGTGGACACAGTCAAACAAATGCTTGAGCCAGATGAGGCTTTGCTTCCACAAGCTTCACAGACAACACCGGCCATGAGAATTGGCATGATTATCTGGCTGGTGATAACATCGCTCGCTGTCCAGGATTATCATGAAGAGGAATCCGCCTGGGATAAATGGGACGTCCAAGGGCGCACAATTACCATTTGGGCCGACCTCTTTTCCGAGATCCTGCATTCCAAAAAGCGTCCCTCCGAGGCCATCCCCACCGACGACGATGCGATGGCAGCCTTCAAGTCCGCTATGGACATTGCCGGGCATCAGCACGATTACCAGGAGATCCCGGAACTTGGCGCATGGGTAACGATGCACGCTGCGTTGTCCCCCGAGCTGAAAGGCAGCGAGTTGGCATGTTGGCACTTTAACGATGCAGATGGCTGCTCATTGTGTGATGAGCGATTGTATGTGATCTTGCTCGACTGATCAACCTATACTAATCTTATCGATGTAGCCGAGAAAAGCTCCAGTCCGAAACTGGTTTTGATTATATGCCACCTCTACATCTGGTTGCTCTCTGGGAACATTTTGATCAGTGTGAGGATTTTGAGGAAAGAATCGTCTCTGCTGTCATTCAACGACCTCACCTGTTCTCACCGGAAGTCATGAAGCCGGCCCAGGGCCTACTTGCTGAGCGCTACCCCGAGAAGGCCAGACGAGCATTCGCCTTACACTACAAGCGGTACAAACATGATACAATAGTAAGAAACTGGGGCAGCGGCGGTCCTTCCTGGGATAAAATACAGGACATCATTGATTCTCTTAGACACTTTGCACCGAGCTGCAGAGATCGTTCTTTTCCCCCTATAGAGCCGATCTTTTGGTTCGACATGGTTCGAGTACTGGGTGGACAATATCAATCTCAAGACAAGGGGAAGGAAGCAAACTGGAGACCAAGGGTCAGTCTTGCTGCAGCGTACAACCTTGATGACAAGATTCTTGGAGAAGAATTCCCGCCTTTGAATCTTGATCTTCTCCCGAAATATGTGCAGCGTGCGGTGAAGCAATTCTGTCAGGCTACGGAGTGCGAGGAACACAACTGCGACATCTACATAGACAATTCTGACTCCTGGCAGACTTGGGGGCAGTTGGCTGTCAAATATCGGACACGGTATGCAGCCACGTATGCCCTGCTGTACTCCACGGATATTGTACCCTTACTTGGCAACGACGACGAAATCTGTGATGCATGCAATGACATTCGTGCACTGTATGATTGCGTCGATGCAATATCGGCTGGCCAAATCACACTCGGGTCGAAAAATATTGCTAAAGTATTGGGCTTGATCAAAGAATTGGCTGTGAGTCATTTATGATTTGAATTTCGCAGAAGAACCATGCTAACCTAAATATCTATCTCTATACAGGTCATCTCGGATGATTGCAAGTTCACCTTCCCGGATGACAGGTCGGATGTAGATGACTTTGTATTTGTTATCTAATATTTATTTCGACAGCCAAACTGACACAATACTAGGAGGAGAGTTCTGAATCATCTCAAAGGCCAGATGACCAGCAGCGTGGCGGCAACTCAAATGATGAAGAGGTGTGTATTAGTTCAAAATTAATCCTGGTGACATATATTATTCCTTCTTCCACAGGTCATGTACGACCAGACACATGACCGCGCGACCGTGGTTGACAATGCAGGGAACACTTTCGATACTCCAACATTTACGGAACGCGAGGCATCTGAGTCCGGCTGGAAGGAACACCCTTCGGCTACCCAAATTTACGAGTTCACGCGTGAGGCTCCTGTTTTTGAATGTTTGTTTATCCCAGCTTTGAGACGACGTGAACTCACCATAAGGTCTTGTTTCAGATACTACGATGCTTGAGGGACATACCAATTTGCATGATGCCCACGAGTTAACCAATTTGCAATGGGGTCCACCAGCTGGAGACTCGGAGCATCTGCCATTTGGGGGCGCGTTTCCTGATTCATTACTTGGTGAAGTCATGGGATCGCATGTACCGGCAACAAGTTGGTCGACAGAACAGGTAAGACTTTGTTTCACGAATTCATTGGCTACGCGTTGACAGTCCCAAAGCCTCCAGAATTCATGACCACAAGTAACGCCGCAGTTCCAAGCCGGCCCAAGGACAATGTGGGACCGAAAATATCAAAGGAGGCGAAGAAACGGGAATTACATGCCTTCTTCGTCACTTTGTTCAGTAAGTGTTCCCTTCCTGTCCCAAATTTGAATTTAAACGGCTCACAGAAACACACGGTGTACCTCTCGGGACTACTGGCATGGCTGAGGCCCGGCTGCCCTGGAAAAAAATGACGAGCGTACTTGCGGACCAGGGCTTGGAAGTCGTTGGTTGGCCTGACAGAGTCCCCAAACCTCGATCGGACGGCAAAGCTGATAAGGGCATATCGGGATTCAACACGGAACATATTGGGGCACTGTACCAAGCAATGAAAGCTGGTAAGATCGAATTTCGGCCGTTGGCAGGCGGGTCACCGACAAACGATGCTTCACGGGTGCGGCAGAGAGAAGACGACATGGAGGAAGAAGTGAACATGCGGCCGACAAAGAAGAGAAAGCTGGCAGAGACGAGGAAGAAGCCTAAAGATTTCGTGGCTATGCAGAGTGTAATAAAATTTTGAACCTAGCTTTGAAGATGGAGCGGAGGAAATACCTGTCCTTATTTATATTACCATGCTGATTGCACAGTTTCTGTATATATTTTATGCTGGTTCGAAGAAACAGTTGGCAGCGGAAATCCCCGGCAGAAGGACCTGTTCATGAACTGCCCGCTCCGCATCCAGTTACCTCTGGTTGACTTTCTCTCAGCTTAATTCTTATTTCGTTTCATTTTGCGGTAGTTGAAGATCATTGAGCTCAACTGTGAAGGTGGCATTGTGTCCTTATCTCGCTCATTTGTAAGAAGGTAACAGTAAGATAGAAAGATTCGGATGATTTGAGACAGTCAAAATTACGTGGTATTAGAGGATCAGCACAAAGATACTACGGTGATCGCGCAAGTACTTAGAACTTCCTGAGTCTCGACCACCGCGTCTCTGGCGGCCCGGAACTAGGTGAGGAGAATCAGTCAAGATTTTGGCGCTCAGGAGCGAGTCGAACCATACCTCAGTGGATCAATGCTGTCAAAACTGCATCGAACCAGGCGCGGCCCCGGGAAGCAGCTTCATCATCACCAAGCGTGTCTGGATTGTCGAATCGCTGGATCTAACAAGATATCTTGAGAAACAAACACAATAATAAGACAGTACCAGAACGTACCGTGAGATCTAACTCCCGACACAATACCTCGACATTGCGCTTACACCGCCAAGTGCGCTTGCACAAAGACAATCCCATATGTGCATAAGGAAGTAGGGCAGCCAAATGGAAACAGTGGTCGTCAAAGAGCACCTCGCGGATACGGTTCAGCCTATAAGCCGGGAAAATCAGTTGAACGAGCAACCAAGATGCAGAAATTAGAGCTAACTTACTCTTCAAGCTCAGAGAGACCATAAGTGGACAGGTCATACATCTCTAGCATGCGCCGACGCACTGCTTCTTCATGCAAATATTTTTGCATCGCTTCAATACGCGTCAGCATATCATGCAGGATTCAACCGGGCCAGAGGGCGGGTAACAGGAAGAGATAGAGCCAATAGACGATTAGCGCGAGGCCGGAGAAGATGAGATTGAGGACAGGGTTGCCTATCAACCCGAGAACATGCACGCAGAGGTGGGTGAGGAGGGTGAGATACAGAGCCATCATTTGGGATGGGCAAGGGCCGCCAGGCGCCCCCGGCCTTTTCTGAACAGCTTCCCATGCGGAACCTGGTAGTGCGATTGCAGAACTTACGAAAATCGTGTGCAGGGTTTCTGTTCCTGATACGGGAATGAAACTGCTGTTTTCGGTACTAAGCCTGGCACGTCCAAAATTACGCGTGACAGACATCATCGCTTCTGCCTCCACATCCAAGATTAAGAGTTGAGAATGACGTTGCGGACGCACTGCCGTGGATAGTACAGATCCAGGTTGGACTGCCGTTTCTGGTTGCACATCCCAGGTTGAACTGCCGCTTATGGTACGACGCTGCAAAGACAGGACACAGAGGCCGGCGTCGACAATTGAAATATAAATGGCACCCTCATCCGTATTACTCCTCGGCTCGATCTCCATCGCGGCGATGTTCCGGTGAGAACCTAATCCAGACCTCCGTCCCTGACACGTCTATATCGAATACGATGAGGGACGCCGACTCGGGTACATTATAGTGTATGTAAATGGCTGTCAAGAACAACGCGGCGTAGGCCAGCGTTGCGCTCCGAGCGCGCACATTACCCGCACCCGGCCGAAAACCCGCAGAAATACCCACTGGCCGTCGACGAGCATGCCTTGTCGGTACCTGAAAGATGATTCAGCTTCAGATTAACAAATTATTCACCTGAAGCCCTAGACTAGATTCGGCTGGGCGAAGTGAGAAGAAATCGTTCTCCAAGACATGGAGGATCTGGAAGGATCCTAATGGGTTCGGTTTCAGTTTCAGTTTCAATTTCAGGAGTGTTTGGACTTGGAAGGGAAATGGGATGCACAGATAATGGCCATGGTAGATATGCCCAGATACTACTGTTAGAAAGTTGAGTCGGACTTGAGATATCGTGCTTGGCGTTGTTTGGCCCGAATTTGACGACGCGACAGTCACATGACGTGAAGAACTTGGAATCGGATATCGTTTTCTGATCCTTGGATTTGACTACTCTGCTAACTTCGGAGGCCGGGTGGTACCTGCACTCACGATGATAAAAATTGTTTGGAGGCGAGACTCACGGAAAAGTCAAGATTGTGTCTTTCCTGACTTTTTCACGATCAACAAACTGCGGTTCAACAAGCGAGGTACGACTCGGTGTTGAAGACTCTGTCTACGAGAGACTAGGGAGCACTTGACGTTCCACACGGGAAAGGGGCCAAGGATTCCGGCAACAATGGCGAAGTCCGGCGTTACCGTTTTTTGTTTTTTTTGGCCATGTATTTTCTCTCTTGGCTGTTATCTTCCAGCAACCTTTCTGGACTGCCCATAGCTTCAGGTGCAATGCACCACTGTTTTAAAATCAACGATAGAGGTAATTTTCTCCCACCTCGATCCCATTGATTACGACACTTGTATCACAAGATATTTTCGTAGCTCGTTGCGATTAAAAGATTTAAAACAAGAAGCAGGGCAGATTTACAGCGACAGACACTGCGTTCAGCCGGGTTTTAGACGCCGTTGATGGCTAGGCGCCTATGCGGAGATAAGCGGGCCTAGACAAGCACGTGTGCCTAGATCAACTAGTCACGGCGTGACTCGGCTGGTCGAGGTCCCGCTGCACAAGTCGACCATGCATCGGTCTAGCCCCGCTCTTTTGATACACCTTACTTGCTCCCCAGCAGTGCCTCCTGGCGTAATCAATCTTATGTCTACTGGCTTTCGAAGAATCTGTTACACGGTTGAAGACCAATGCTATGAGGATCGGCAGAGAAGATGGAAATGTTAGGTCCCATGCATGGGGGCCGCCAAAACCAGCGAGTTGGAGGAGGGATAATACAAACAGTGAAATAACGCGACGCGGTTGACGGATTGCGCGACAGAGATGGGATGAACCACATGGTGTACGAGCTGGACAGCTGTTAATACGGACGAACGAGATTACAGATTGAAGCGGTGACAGTGAGGAAGAAAGAACCTCTTGTGGGACCCAACCGAAGCCGTGCTCAGCTTTTCAACGCCTCTGCTGCTGATCCCCTGCCCGGTGTCTCTGCCAAAAGCAACTCTCATCCATCCCTCACAATGCATTGGACGTTGTGTACTGGACGGGTGCATCGTCTTCAACCTCTTCGACGACGTCGTCCCCAAAACGGCCGACAACTTCCGCAAGCTCTGCCTCAACGGCGCGGCTTCCGCCAAGGGCCACACCTATGCGGGCTCCAAGTTCCACCGCATCGTCCAGAACTTCATCCTCCAGAGCGGCGACTTCACGCGCCACAACGGCACCCACTGCGTTTCAATCTACGGCACGACAAGAACTTCAAGCTCAAGCACACCAAGCCGTTCCTCCTCAGCATGGCGAATGCGGGGCCGAACACGAATGGCTCGCAGTTTTTCGTGACGACTGTTGTCACTTCGTGGTTGCACGGGAAGCATGTTGTCTTTGGTGAGTGTTTCCCCACTTCCTTGCGTCTGCGCGCGTACCCATCGATCGCATCGATCGCGTCGATATCGACATCGCTTGCATCGCGCCGACATATCCCCATTCCCTCTGCACCCACCATCCATCCCATCCCCATGCTGCAATCCCCGTCGCTCCACATCGCGCCCCACCTCCACCCCGCTAGGCCCCCGGTCACTACCTCTGAGGGCGGTCGGATTTTATATGAACTTTGACGCTGGAAATTCTGGTGCGGGAGGGTTGTTTTACTCCATATCCGACCAAGATTTTTCTGAAAAATATCGTTTTTTCTTCCCCCAGGCCCAAATTTTCGCTCCTGGACTTACGGCTGCCCGCGCGCACCCTTGGCCCTGTTAGGATTAGGCTCGACAACACCAAAATCTAACAAAATCATTGTGAAAAAGGATCTGAGATATGCTGTTTCAAAAAAAAAATCTTGCGCTCCAGGCGATTTATCCTATTCTGGACGGGCTGTACTTTCAAAGTAGGGTTATTTTGGAGCGTTGATTCCGACCGCCTTCCAAGGTAGTGACCGGGGGCCTACCCCGCTCATGTCCACTATCCGCTCTCATCCCTCGCCCTGTCTTTCTATCGCTCTCCTTGATTGCCTTATCTTATCGTTCTCTTATCCCTCCCTCCCCGCCCCCCTTTTCTTCCCAACTTACACCCCCACAGGCGAAGTAACCGAAGGCCAAGACCTCATCAAGCAGATCGAGGCGCTCGGCTCGGACAGCGGCAAGCCCTCCAAGATGCCCTTTTGTAGCCGGTTGAAGGGGAAAGGGGAAAGCGTGTAAAGGAGCCAAAGGACTGAGAATAAATAAATTGTAGTGATATATCGTTATTGAGTGGTTTGCGAGTCACTTGTGCTAGAACTTGCGTCTCCTCATTACGTACACGCGTCATCTGCAACCTAGTTGGGTGGCCTGCTTGCGCGCACCTTCGTACGAGCGAGCAGATTGGGCGGGGTGGAAAACGAGCAACTGTGTGTGCATTGTGGGCGCGGACGCAATTGCAAGCACCGAATTAATTATCGAGCATCGATTCATCTATCGTCTATCGATTTACGGTATGTAGAAGGCAGATGGCGGTAATGCCAATCGTTGGTGGGGGAACGTGTGCGGCTTCTCTCGTAAGTCTCCCCACATACACTGTCGGTACTCTAAATATCATATAGCGCTGCCGTGGTATCATAAGTGGTCCTGTGATTTTAACGCCGGGCTGGGTGTATTCGAACCTTCGACTTAGACGAACTTCGAGATCGTGTATTCGAGACGCCTCGAGAGACTGGAGATCATACGCCATCTCCTGGGAGCCCGCACGTCGTTATATCTACCGGGTGGTGACGCGCATTCGGTGTTCGCCACTCCATTGTGGGCGCCCGGCGTTTGGAGGTGGCTGCGATGATGATGCTGGCTTAGGGGCGAGGGCGGGGCGCTTATCGCTAAGATTAGATCAGATCGCGATTAATTTAGGCGCGCGGGTTTGAAGGTTGCGGTGGTGACGTCACGGGCAAGCGCACTCTTGCTTCGACTCTTCTTCACTTCGACTCTTCTTCTTTCTAAGGCTATATTGTGCGTCCGCCTTTGCTCTCGGATGTGAGACTCGGGTGGGAATTGGGTACGGCCCAAGTATGACTTCGGCTTATTCAGAATGGGTCAAATATATTAATATTAATAAACCACGACCTTCCTAGGTACGATGCTATCTTAACCAAGCTCACAGGCACCCAATAAAGGCCCGGTGGCGGATGGTCTGCGCCCGCACTCAATAACGAGTACTAGTAGCAGTTTGCGGGAGGCGCTCGTTCGATTCGAGCCTGGGTCATAGTGTTGATTAGGTTATTTTTTTCTTCTGCAGGCTTGGTTCGATTTTGAATGCTACATTATATATACCAGGTAAACAAGGACAGCGGCAGTGGCGGGAAGCTCCGCGCCTCCCCTCGATTGATAAACCGTGACTTCGTTCGATTCGAGTCCGGGCCATACTGTCTCACTGTTTTTCTTTTGTTTTCCCTCGGTGAGTATTCCACTTCAAATTACTTACTACTTATCAGAGTTTGCAGGTACCCCAGGAAGGCCTGGTAGCGGATGGTTCCGCCCGCTTTCTGTTCCGGTGATAACGATCACTTTGTGCGGGAGGCGCTCGTTCGATTCCAGCCCGGACCCTGTTCTTGCAAAATTGCTTTTTCTGCAGGCTCGGCGAGTTCGAATATTATATTACCAGGCTCTCAAGTATGTAGGGAAAGCCCGGTGGTGGATGGTTTCCGCATCCGCACTCAATACTGTAGAAATAGGACCGTGAAGATCGCTCGTTCCGGCGAACTATTTTTACAGCTTGGTTTGTTGAAATTGGGTTTTGAACGCTATCTTTTTCAAGTGACTCGCGAGGGGAGGAAGGCCCGTTAACAGATGGTTCGGCGCCTGCACTCAGTTCGTATACATGTCCAATCAGCAGGAGGTGCTCGTTCGAATCGAGCCCGCACCATATTCTGAGTAAGAATTCTTTTTATTCCTCGGTGACTCGTGAGCCAAATGCGACTTCAAATACTTACCACTTATCCAAGTTTTTCAGTACCCTATGAGGACCCGGTACCTGTCAATGGAAGCCCGCATCTGTACCAAGTACGTTTGAAAATAGCGACAGGACTCGTTCGTTCGATTCGAGTCCGGGTCATGCATAGGCTCGCTGCGATATTTTATTCCTGGTGAGTTCAATTCCAGTACTCTCCTATCCATCCGCAGGTGTTGGAGAACGCACCTGCAAACCCTATAATCCATGGGTATAACGAGGGAAATAGGCTGAGCCGGCGGTGAGTCCGAAATCGCGAGCTCGGCACCTGCAACTAATAATGAAGATTTCAGACAAATACTTATTCTGTATCAAAGGCCAGGTACCGGGAGGTCCGCACCCGCACTTGATTGCGCGGACTGATCGCAGTGTGTTTGCGGGAGATCCTCGTTCGATTCGAGCCTGGGCCATGAGCTAGCGGCGACTCGTTATTTTATCCTTGGGGCGTTGAAAACCATCGCGATACTCACTGCCGTCCGAAGATCAATTCCTTCGCCGAATTTCGCGCGGGGCTGGGTGAGTGGACAAGGAACAGTGTCGACGTCTCCGTATAGTAGGTGCTGCGATATCTCGCGCGCATATAATATAAGTAATAAAGCCTCCGCGCACGACATCAACGAAAAATCAAACTTACGTCTGATCACCGAACATGCGGTCCTGACCCCGAGTTCCCCTCACCTAAGCACGCGTCAGCGCCGCCCGCATGTATCGGAGAATATACATGTTCGCGTGGACGGAAATGTGGTCGGACTGCACGCGCCTCCTCCGACAGCGGCAGCGCAACGTTGTTGTCGACGCAGGGTGAAAGGCAGCGTGTTTGTGGCCTTCGGGACGATTTATATAGGTATGCGGCCACTGGGAGGTACGACGCCGGATGCAAGACCTGCCTGCGTTGGAGGTTGAGCATTATCTTGGGTGCATGCGTGTGTCAAGCGGACGCGTCTTGGTGCGATTGAGGCCGCCTTGGCGGGATTATGGATAGGTGCTGTGGAAGGCCCGGAAGGCCGAAGAGACCCGCACGACGTGCGGCTTCGTGAGGAGGTATCTCGCAGCGCGTGCGTCGCGGTCAGGGTTAGACTGGAATGGAAGGAAGCGGGGGCATACAATAGCATGTGGTGAGGAGAGGAGTGAGAGGGGCGGGCGACGGGGGTAACGGGATGGCAGATGGGTCCAGCAATATGTGCGGACCGTGCGGGGAGTAGGAGCGAATGAGGCACGGCTAGAAGCAAGCGCAGACCATCTGCGGAGGCGAGTCGCAGACCATCTGCGGAGGCGACAGGACGGGGGCGTGAATGGGGAGGGCAAGGATGCAAGCTGATGAGCACACGTAGATGTAGACCATGTGTGTGAGGAGATGAGGGTAGAGGATGCAGGCGCGCTGAAGATATCGGGCATGCACTCGGACAGGCGAAGCACCACAGAACCGGCGACAAAGGGAGGCGGAGACGAGGAGACTGGGCGCGGCGGCACGGGGACGCAGCAACGCGGGACCGTAAAGCACCGAGAAAGGGATGTAAAGGTGAAACAAGCCCATACTTACCTCAACGTTAACCAACGCGCATGCGCACCCCAAACGCCTGCGCGGATACGCCTCAAATGCCTCGCCGGTGTAGTCAAACTTTCTTGCGGGTGGGCGAGCCAGCAGCACCGTGCCGGCCGGGGCCGCAGACACGCGGGTCGGGGAGGATGGCTCGAAGGGAAGAAGAGAGAGGACGGCTTGCAAGCACAGAAGAACGCCACGCAGGACACATCGCAACGATCCGCGAGTGGAGCACAGTGGGCACAGTACCAGCACAGGTGTGGTCGCGCTCGCGACGAAGATATATCGGTGGGTGGACGACCTTGGAGATTAGATGAAGAGGACGCCGCCGATCGGATGTGACATGTCGGACTTCGGATCTATGTATGTGCACGGACCTTTGCACTGCCTCTTACCTCAGCGTCAACTTGACGTCAACCGTACCGCCCTTCTGCTCAGCTAATCCCCTGCCCGCCCGGCGCCGCTGCCAGCCGCACGTTCTATCTAATCCATCTATCCATTGCAATCGATGGGGAGGGGGCAATCTCAAGGCAATCGTACGTCCAGTACAATGGAAGGACCGAATTTGATCGCTCGCGCAGTCGCAGAATTGCATGCTAGCAATTGCATTCGAAGTTCAAGGCCATTGCATTCGACGTGATTTAATCAACCCCAACTTCAAGTGACAATTTCTGATTTACACAGGACGACGTTACAACGATTCAAAGTAACAATTCCGACGCTACCTCACCAAGTTCCAAGCTCCGTAAGCAAGGCCCGGTAGCGGGAGGTCCGCACCTGCACTTAGTCGTATAGTCCTTTTCGCGCTCGTTCGATTCGAGCCCGGGTCATGAAGGCTGACCCTTTTTTATTCTTCGGTGCGTTCTAGTCCGTCGCTCTCGTTACGGCTGTTTTCAAATCAATCCCTGGGTTGACGAGGCTCCTAGAAGGGAGAGGGTCAGGAATTGCTTGCTACCCATGGGCAGCAGCCGATGGTTCGGGGTGCTCACACCTTTTATTGGACAGTGAGTCCGAATTCCTTGTTATCTTGCCCAAGTTCAAGTTCAACGTAGAGAGGCCCGGTAGTGGATTTTTCTGCATGCGCGCTCAATAATACGCGTGAGTTTTGCCGGCGTCACTCGTTCGATTCGAGCCCGGGCCATCTGCGACTTCCTCCCAGCCTTTTTGATGGACGATCCCAGTTCAATTTTAATCCTGTCCTATCCAAGTCGAAATGTAACGTAGAGGCCCAGTGGCGGGACGTCCGTCTCTGCATTAAATCAAGGAGGTCGCACTTGTTTCTGATTTCATGCTCACAATTACAGAATTAGAAACTACTACGCAGTAGGGAGGTTGTTCTATTTTTATTCTCAGGTGCGTTCAAACCAATTCCTATCCGGATCTAACCTGCAGGGAAAGGGGGAGAGTTCGTTTGATTAGATCCCAGGTTATCCTAGCTACAGGGGATATCTCTCATTCGTAAGAAGGTAAAAGTAGTTCAAAGATTCGGATGATTTGATCCTGTCAAATTTGTGCATTAGAGGATTAGCACAAAGAGACTACGGCATTTCCGCAAGTACTTCGAAATACAAAAAGTGTCTTGTCGTTTCCTGAGTCTCGGCCACTGCGCCTCTGAAACTACTTGACGAAGACTAGTCAACATCTTGGCGTTCAAGAGCGAGTCTAGCCATACCTCAATCGATTAATGCTGTCAAAACTGCATCGATCCAGGCGCGACCTCATGATGCAGCTCCTTCCTCCTCACCCGGCGCGGCTGGATTTTCGAGTCGTTGAATCTACCCAGGCATCTTGAGGAACAAGCACAATAATAAGATAGTACTACAACGTACCGCGAGATCTAGCTCCCGACACAACACCTCGACGTCGCACCTACACCGCCGAGCGCGCTTGCACAAAGACAGCGCAACATGTCGATAAAAAAGTGGAGTACTGTACTATTTCGACCGTAGGTTCACACCATGTCACCCGTCACCTTACATGTTCACTGGGTTAGATGTTCATTCCTCGGCAATCACATCAAAATTGCCATAAATGGTAATCCGGCAAGTGCCGGAGGAGAAAATTTTGCATTTTTACGCCTATCTGGGCCACAAAAGTTTGCCGTCACCATCACTGGTAACAAATAGGTTCAGTTCACAACCCTCCGTCACCCGTCACCTGAACCTACGGTCGAAATAGTACAGTATTCAAGTGGGCGCGGTGATCCTCAGTAAGTTTATTGCAGGTACGTTTCAACCTAGCCGCAGGCAAAATCAATTGAATGAGTGGCAAAGACGCAGAAAGCAGGGCTAACTTACTCTTCTAGCCCGCGAAAACCATAAGTCGAGAGGTTATACATATCCAGCAGGCGCCGACGCCTGGCTTCTTCATGCAGACGCGTTTCCATTGCTTCAACACGCGTCAACGCATCATACAAGATTCGACCAGGCCAGAGGCGGGAAATAGGACGAGATAGAGCCCGTAAACGAGTAGCGCGACGGCGGAGATGATGAGGGTGAAAACAGGGTGGCCCCTAAGGCCGAGAAGATGGACGCAGAGATGAGTGAAGAGGGTCAGGTGCAGAAACTGGGTTGGCATTCCATCTTTGGCAACAAGCCTTGTTCATTTGTACCTACATCAAAAGTAAGAACAGGAAAGAACGCCGAGTGTGCTATTGGAATTGGGATATGTTTTAGGTTGATCAAGTTGGACTGGTTTACGGTTACAGAACCCAGGTTGATGTGCCGTTTATGGTACTGCGCCCATTGTCGTATGCTGCGGGCGAAACTATTGCCGAACTGTCAGTTTCCAGCGACGTCAAACTTGACTCGGAAGCTGAATTGAAACGGAAATAGCCACGGTCATCAACGTACTCCCCGCCCTGTAGAAAGTACAGCAGTTTATATTCTGCTTATGGAAAGGAAACTGAGTCGAATGGCCGTTTTTGGCACCGAATCCTGGCGGCATCCAAAATTAAGAACTCGGAAGGCTGTTGTAACATGCGAACGCACTGCAGTTCATGGTACGTCCCATTCAATTGGAATCGGAATAGCCGCGAGCCAGCGAGCCCTTGGAGATGACTATTCATCACAATGATCCGCCGGAGAAGCCAAGCCTTTGTCCCGAGGTATATATGTTCGGGTGCAACACGCGAGAAAGGGACTTGAGTTCATGCTGTTAGTTGGGTCGCGTCGTGTTTGGTGTTATTTGGTGCCGAATTCGACGACGCGACAATTACATGACGCAAGTCTGGGCTCGGAAATACAGCCCATCGTGAAGGAGAACGAAGGTTATAGCACGATTAGAACTTGGTATACGTTTCATGCTATGCCAGTTTAATTAAATGCGATCCGCAACGCGTTCTCAAAGTTCGCGATGAGGTTACCGATGCCCTCAATCCAATCGACACCTATAATTAACAAATCCATACACGCTGATAACGAAAAAAAAAACCCCCCCGAACCTACATTTCACTCTGCTCATCCACCGCTCAAATATTCACCCAAACAGACACCAACCACCGAACTCCTAGGCCCAAAAACCTCCTGTCGACGATGACGTCTTCAGCGGGGTCTGACGCTGCATTGAAAACATGCGGGAAATATTCGCTGGTGGATGCGTTCCCAAGCACACGATAGTATTATGTGTGTGTAGGACGGGATAATGTGCTGTGCGTGGACGGACATGAGGTCCACCTCCTCAAACAGCTGCTGCACAACGCGGGTTGTTGAAGACGCGGGGTGAAAGCAGCGTCTTCGTGGCTTTCGAGGGCTATTGCGAATCGTAAATCAGTTATGTGTCGGGAGGTACAACGCAGGACGTACCGAGGTTCGCGAGGACGAGAATAGCCCGGGGTACATGGGTGTGTCAAGCGCGGACGAACGGGCAGTGCTAGCTTTGATGCGATTCGGCACGCCTTAGCGGGATGGGTGTTGTGGGAGGCCCAGAAGTCCGAGGAGACCTATGCGACGTGCAGGCTCGTGAGGAGGGATCTCGAAGCGCGTGGGCCGCGGACAGATTGGAAGGAAGCATGGACACGGAACGCGAGGGTGGCAGGGAGAATCAGATGGCGGATGGATCCAGCAAGCAGTGTGTGCGTAGATTAGGAGCGAATGGAATTGTATGGGAGCGAGGAGGACGGAGTGAAAAGGCACGGAGAGAAGCAGGGAAGCGAGAGTGGATTCAGCTGGATGATGAAGGCACGATACAGGAGCAAAAATGAGACGTACAACGTCACCAACCCGAGTGCATTCGCGCAGTCGAGCATTTCCAGGCCGTGCATCGGGAAGAATGCATGCCGCAAGCGGGTTGAGCGCGGAGCGGAGCATCTAAGGAGGGGACAGGACGGGACCGGGAACGAGGGAGAGGAGAGATGAAGGCTGACAATGAGTGCACAAAGATGTAGACCGCGTGTGTGAGGAGGTGAGGATGGAGGGTGCAGGCGCGCTGGAGATATCGGTCAGGCGGGGGAGAGGAGAGACTGGGGAGTGGTGGCACAGTGACGCAGCAACGTAGGACTGCAAGACATCGAGAAAGGGACATAAAGGTCGAGTCAAGCCAACTACTTACTTCAACACGCATACACACCCCAAACGCCTGCGCGTATACGCCTCAAATGCCTCACTGTCGTAGTCAAGCTTTCTTGCGTGTGGGTGAGCCAGCGGTACCATGCCGGACGAGTACGCAGACACGCGGGACGGGGAGGATGGCTCGAGGGGCAGGGGAGCGGCGCGCGGGACACGGGGATGCAAGCACAGAACTATTCCGACGAGTGGAGCACGGCGTGCCAACGACGTGCACAGTGCCAACACAGGCGTGGCTGAGTTCGCGACGAAGATATATCGCTGGGTGGACTACCTTGCCCGCACAAAGATTTAGAAGAAAAGGACGCCCGGCAACCACCGCCGATCGGATGTGTCATGTCGGACTTCGGATCTATGGGCACGGACCTTTGCACTGCCTCTTACCTCAGCGCAGTGTTCGCCCGAAGGGTGAAGGCCTTCAAACTGTGAAGGCCAGAAGGCCTTCATGAAGGCCTTCAACAATTTCCGGCCGACTGTCGGGCTTCATGAAGGCCTTCAAATATCACCTGTGACTTATGTATTTTTTATTTTTTTGCCGGGAAGCACAGCAGTTAAACGACGAGGCTGATGCCGAGACCATTGAAACACTGGTGGCACCACGTCGATGGAAGTCGTTGACGCTCCAACAGTTGTTCGGAGGTGCCGAGAAGCCTCGCACTCGGAAGCCGTCGGCCTAGGCGATGACGGAGGAGGAGGAGTTGATGCAGGCATCAGCAGAGGCAAAAGAGGATGACATTCCGGACGACGGTGAGATAGAAATAGACTCAGACGAGGAGTATTGTGATTAATTCAACGCAAATTTTGCTGCATCAATGAGCATGGGAATTTTTCCTTGAAGGCCTTCAAGCTCCTCAAAGTGCATTTGAAGGCCTTCAGGGCGAACACTGCAGGCTCAGCGGCAACTTGGCGCCAACCGCACCGCCCTTCTGCTCAGCTAATCCCCTGCGCGCCCGGCACCGCTGCGGGCTGCAAGTTCTATTTAATCCATCCATCGCAATCGATGGGGAGGGGCAATCATGAAAGTGACGAAGTTTCCAAATGCTACGCGAAGTAACGAAGTGACGAAGATGGCGCGGACTCGGCACGACCGACGGTTCGGGTGCTGTGTTTTTGTTCAGTGGTGCGTTTCAATTCCTTGCTTTCCTATTCAAATTTGTTGCAAGGGCCCGGGGAGGAAGGCCCAGTAGTTGATTTCTGTACCCGCAGGAAATAATACATGCAAATTTCTGGCGTCGCTCGTTCGATTATCTGCGACTTCGTCCCAGTCTTTTTGATCGTTGATCGCAGTTCAATTTGAATCCTGTCCTATCCAAGTCGAAATGTAACGTGGAGGCCTGCATTAAATCAAGGAGAGCCCACTTGTTTCTGTGGGAGGCACTCGTTTGCCTCCAGCCCGGCTGTCATTGTTGGATCATTCTTGTTTACTCCCTGGTAAGCGAGCTCAAATCCATTACCATACTTATTTCAGGTGTCGTATCCGGCGCTCTGCCATATCCCCTCTTCAAATTTCATACTAACAAGGCTCTTATAGAGGTAGAAATTGCTACACAGTGGGGAGATTTGCTGCACTATTATTCTCGGTTGCGTTGGCTGTTCAAATCAATTCCTATCTTGATCCAGTTTGGGCGAGGGAGGAGAGTCGTTCATGCGATTCAGCCGGCATCATACCTAGCTAAAGGCCCAAGGGAGAGAGGTTCCATGGAAAATCCTCGAGCTGTTGCTTGCCCGATCAAATCAGACCAATCAGTTAATCAATTGTTGGCACGACAGCTGCTTGACAGCTGCCCACAGCCATCGAGCACTTCTTGCTTCCTGCCACCATCCTCATGGCCGACATCTATCTCAATGCTCATCCCAGCCGGATCCCTTCCTCTGCCCCTGTCCTCTCGACCTCCAAGCTCGAAGCCCTCACGCGGCGTCCATCCCCACCGATGTGGATAAACTGGCAGCCTTCAAGTCTGCTATGGACATTGCTGGGCATCAACACGATTACCAAGCGACCCCAGATCTTGGTGCATGGGCAACAATGCGAGTTGCCTTGTTCCCGGAGCTCAAGGACAGCGAGTTGGCATGTTGGCACTTCAATGATGTGGATGGATGTTCATTGTGTGAAGAGCGATTGTATGTGATCTTGCTTGACTGAATGACCTATACTAATTTCGTTGGTGTAGCCGCGAAAAGCTCCAATCTGAAACTGGTCTTGATTATATGCCGCCTCTACATCTGGTTGCCTTCTGGGAATATTTTCGCATGTGTGAGGATTTTGAGGAAAGAATTACCTTTGCTGTCTTTCAACAACCTCACCTCTTTTTACCGGAGATTATGAAGCCGGTCCAGGAGCTACTCGTTCAACGTTTCCCTGAGAAGACTCGGCGAACACACTGCTTGCATTACGAGCTATCTGAACATGATCCTGTAGTAAACCGGGGATGTTCTGGTTACGCAGCTGAAGGCATGGCACCCTCGTGGCAGAAAATAGAAGATATGATTGATTCTGTTGTACGCCTTGCACCGAGACGAGGAGGAGACCGTTCTTTCCCTCCTATACAGCCGATGTTTTGGTTCGACATGGTTCAAGTACTGGGCAGACAATATCAATCTCAAGACAAGGGGAAGGAGGCAAGCTGGCGACCAAGGGTCAGCCTCGACGTGGCGCTCCACCTTTGGAACTATGTTCTTGGTGAAAAATTACCACCTTTGAATCTTGAGCTTCTCCCAGAGTATGTGCAACATGCTGTGAAGCAATTCTGTCAGGCTACGGAGGGCGATGAACATACATGCTCTGCTTATGGGCGGTCCTGGGGCACAGAATATCGTGCGCGCTATGCAGCTGCATATGCGCAGCTCTACTCCACGGATCTTGTACCCTTACTAGGGGACGACGACGGCTGTGATGCATGCAGTGACATTCGTATCCTGTACGACTGCGTTGATGCAATATCGGCTGGCCAAATCACACTCGAGTCGCAAAATATTGCCAAGGTATTGGGCTTCATCAAAAAATTGGCTGTGAGTCATTCCATGATTTAAATTTCACAAGAAGAACCATGCTAACCTAAATATCTGTTTACTATCCAGGTCATCTCGGATGATTGCACTTTTACCTTCCCGGACGACAGGTCGGATGTAAATGACTCTGTATGTGTTATCTAATATGCTTCAACAGCCAAACTGACACAATTATAGGAAGATGATCCTGAATCATCTCAGCCAAATGCCCAACAGCACGGGGGAAACTCAGGTGATGAAGAGGTGTGTATCCGTCCAAAATTATCCAGTTGTACGTATTATTATTTCGTCCACAGATCAGTCACGGCGAGACACACGAGAGTGCGATCGTCGTTGGGAATGTAGCGAACGCTTTCGATGCTACAACATTCACGGAACCCGAGGTATCCGACCTCGGCTGGCAGGGAGACCCTTTGGCCCCTCAAGTTTACGATAACTTCACGGGCGAGGGTGGTCTTGTTGAATGTTTGTTCATACCACCCTTGAGACAACGCGGACTCACCACAAGGCCTTGTTTTAGATACGATGATGATTGAGGGACATACCAGTGCACATCATGCGAGGGAGCTAACCAATTTGCAATGGGATCCACCAACCGGAGATTCGGAGTGTCTGCCATTCGGGGGCGTGTTTCCAGATTCATCACTTGGTGAAGCCATGGGCTCGCATGTACCCGCAGCAAATTGGCCGACTGAACAGGTAAGAACTTATGTCTTGCATTCATTGGTCACGCGTTTACAGCCCCAAAGCCGCCAGAATTGATTGCCACAAATGATGTTGCAGGTCCAAGTCGGCCCAAGGACAATGTAGGACCGAAAATATCCAAGGAGAGGAAGAAAAAGGACTTACATGCCTTCTTCGTCACTTTGTTCAGTAAGTGCTCCCCTCCTGCACTCAATAGCAATTTAAACGATTCACAGAAACGCATGGTGTACCTCTCGGGACGACCGGCATGGCCGAGGCCCGGCTACCTTGGAAAAAAATGCCTAACATACTTGCGGACCAGGGCTTGGAAATCGTTGGTTGGCCGGACGGAGTCCCCGAACCTCGATCGGACGGCAAAGCCGATAAAGGCATATCTGGATTCAACATGCAACATATTGCGGCACTGTACCAAGCAATGAAAGCTGGTCAGATTGACTTTCGGCCGTTGGAGGGCGGGTCACCGACAAACGATGCCCCACGGGTGCGGCAGAGAGAAGACGACATGGAGGAGGTGGACATACGGCCGTCGAAGAAGAGAAAGTTGGCAGAGACGAGGAAGATGGCGAAAGCTTTCCTGGCTGGGAAGAGTGTGATGAAATTTTGAAACCTGGCATGAAGAGGGAGAGGAAGAAATTGTTGTTATCTATATTACCATGTTCAATGTTGATTGTGAAGATTCTTATTCATGAACTGCGATTCAGATGTTGCGCCGTGTCGAGGCTCAGTTTTGCAGTGGAATTCAGGTAGCTCGATCGTCAAGCTAAAGATTGAACTCGCGCATTGTGTAGAGAAAACGATGATCCTGCAAGCTTGGACGCAGATGTTCCGCACGTCTACAGTGCCACTGGTTCGGAGTGCCGTGCCTTCTTTCGATGAGTTCAAATCTTAATTTCGCAAGTAACGAGGGAAGTTTTGGCAGCAGGACGTCCGCACCTGCATCAAGTGTATTTTTGCATTTCAACCTGCGAGAGTTGCTCGTTCGATTCGCGACGACGAATCGTGCCCGAGCCATATCTTTCTCATCAACCTCCTTTATCTCTCTCATTCTCAGACCAAACTACTACCGTATATAAAGGCAGCGGCCCGTGTTCGAGAAGAATTTAAGAGTCAGCTCAAGATCTTGATTCTATGAACTCACCGCGGGGAATAACAGAGGACAATTATATTAATATCGCACCTGTTCACCTCATAGACACACTTCTCTCTCGTCTTACGTCTCACGTTCAAGGTATACGCGTGGATGCTAATCAGATGAGATTTACCCCGTTCGTGCGCCTTGTTCGATAGCTGCAGAACGGGGTATTGTTGATGCGGCGCGGATCACGGACGTCCTCGCGGCACGCAGGAGGGAGCTCATGGAGCTGTGGAATGAAAAGGTGCAGCGAGCAACAAGAAGGCGTCAAGAACGGGGACGGATGGCAGGACCATGCGTGTCGAGTACATGTATGTGAATGCCAACGAGGATGGAGCAGAGAGGGGTGGATGGACATAGGGATCAAGAGCAGAAGAATGGCACTTGAAAGGACGACGCAGTGGCCAAAAAGATAGAGAGGAACGTCGCGAACGGGTTCTGCACGGAGCATCCAAGCAGAGCGGCATCAGTAGAGGAGGCAGGAACGTGCTGGGTGCGGGAAAGTAGGGATATATCGGACTTGTTTCAATGACGAGATGGGTGGACGCAAAAATATTGCACGTTGATGACAATGGGTCAGATTGGAAGAGACGGGAATGTTGCAAGATGAGATGCAGAAATCCAAGCCAACCACAACCACGCATCTAAATTCGAATGCGCACGCACCTCGCTGAACATCGATGTATTAGTCTGCGGTATTCACTGACGGGTGCGTGAATATGAAACCGGGCTTAGCGCCGTTGTGGTCGAATTTCTCGCCGGTGGGAGGATCAGCGATACATACGCAAGGTAAGGGCGGCTCACAATCAGAGAACAGCGCACAATATTTATAAGAGGCACGCAGAGAAACGCGTGCTCACGCTTTGGTCGTGCACAGGCGAAGATGCGCAGCGTGGAAGATTTCGGAGCAACGTGTTGAGACGGGACCAGATGTAGGTCGAGTGAAGAGGAGGCCGGCAAACACCGCAGATCGGATTTGTGCACGATGATCTTTCTTCGTCCCCTCATGCTCAGCTTATCAATGCCTCTGTTGCCAATCCTCCCTGCCCGGCTTCTGTTCTAAATTCAACTCTCATGCATCCCTCGTTGCCGGCGCCAGCGCGGGAACGTGTGTGTGTGCGACGGCTTTGTGATCATATGTTGTCTGACGTCGGCGGCGTTCGCAGTCGCGTATTTTCAGGCGGAGGTATTGTAAGGGTATTCCAAGGGTGTAGGTACGTGTGGGATTGCGAGACTCGAATAAATAGCAAGTACGCGTTCCTGTGTCCTTTCTTCCGCGCCATGCCGCCTGTAACTAACTATTTGCTCGGCGTGGGTCCAAAGCTGCGTCATCTTGACGATGCGCCGGGGTCGTGACGCGCATTGCCTGGACGCTCGGCGTTTGATTCATGATGATTTTGGAGGAGTGACAGAGATAGGGGCGCGAAGATTAGATTAGGATCATGATCGTGGTGACGTCACCGCACTCTTCATTCTTTCTCGATTTATCGAGAGCACTCTTCTTTCGTCGACTCTATTTTGGCTTCCGCCCGGCTACGATTGTATTCGGACACGAAGAGGAAGTGCAGTACGGTATAGGTACGAGCTCATCTGTTGAAGCGTCTGTCTAGGAGAGACTACTATATCTGACTAGGAAGCTGGACACACTAGGAAGCTGGACACTTGCCAAATATAACGATGAATAGTACTAAATGTTGAGCCATTGGACTTGTGGGAGGGACTGCAACCCCTGAGGACCATCCATGTCGAATTTCGAGGCGGAATGATGCGTTGATCGAAAGCTGTGCTTCGTCTGATCGCCGTCCAGAGGGTGAGAATATCGGTTTCTTAACGCCGAGCGGTCATGTTACCCGTTTCTCCACTAATCCTTGGTCAATCCACGAGTTCTTGGGCTCATTCTGCTCGCAAAATCTCGAGCTCGCTTCCGATGCACCACGATAATCCACAGACTCATTTTCCCCATCTAATGCTTCATCAACGAACGAGATCTGCCTCCAAGTACCCCACCCTCGCGTCGTGTATACCAAACAGCCCTTTCGCACTACAGATCTACAATTTCACATGGGCCATTATGATGTATAAAGCCTCAGTTTCAAAGGTATTCCATCATTTTATCTGTTTTATACCTCTCTCACCGTCGTTCATGCCTTAAACCACCCTAATATCTCTGGCATCAATGTCTAAATGCCGGGTTCTCGGCCGTTTGTCTTGGGAGTGGAGCGGCGTGCCCAGGTATGTCCAACTACTTCTTATGAAGCCGCCTGCAACTTATTTTGGGCAACCATGTTCTCTCTCTGCTGGGCGGCCCTCGTTCAATTTGCGGCATAGATCCCGTCGCACGCATCTGACATAGGAAGCCTCCAGTCCAACCATTTCCTTTGGTCCTTTATGCCCTTTTACTACCTAGAATCCATTTTTTAGCTTCCCTCGACTATATTATGCACTGCGAAGGTACCGAAGGAGACAGCAACAATGGATTTGTGAGGGTGTCCAGCTTCCCCGTATATTGCCTTTTCGGGAGTTCCGCCTGAAATAAATTCCCAGCACACTCAAAATCTCATCAAGCGGTCCCCAAATATGCTCAAATTGTTCACAGGATGCGCGCCTACAATCTAAGTGCTTCGGATGCTCAAAACAAGGCTCGAGGGAGCTGTTAATAGTCTAAAATGCCTAAGGTGTCCAGGTTCCCAGCGCGTAATAGTAGGTCAGTCTGAATAATGTCGGGTTTATTCAGATGAATTTAGGTCAAATGAGTTTCCAGGTACGATGCTATCTTAATCAAGCTCACAGGCACTCTTGAGGCCCGTAGCGTATGGTCTGCGCCCACACTCAATAACGAGTACCAGTAGCAATTTGCGGGAGGCGCTCGTTCGAATCGAGCCTGGGCCATTGTCGATTAGGTGGTTTTTTTCTTCTGGAGGCTTGGTTCGATTTTGAATGCTACATTATATATATAAGGTAAACAAGGACAGCGGCAGTGGCGGGAAGTTCCGCGCCTGCGCTCGATTGATAAACCGTGACTTCGTTCGATTCGTGCCGCACTGTTTTTCTTTTCTTTTCCTTCGGCGAGTATTCTACTTGAAATTACTTACTACCTATCAGAGTTTGCGGGTACCCTAGGAAGGCCCAGTAGCGGCTGGTTCCGCCCCCCTTTCTGTTCTGGGATGATGGTCACTTTGTGCGGGAGGCGCTCGTTCGATTCGAGCCCGGACCCTGTTCTTGCAGAATTGCTTTTTCTGCAGGCTCGGCGAGTTCGAATGCTAGTATATTACCAGGTTTACTGGTATGTAGGTAACGCCCGATGGCGGATGGTTTCCGCACCCGCACTCAATACTGCAGAAATAGGACCGTGGAGATCGCTCGTTCCGGCGAGTTATTTTTACAGTTTAGCGAGTTGAATTTTGATTTTGAAAGCTATGTTTTTCAAGTGACTAGGGAGGGAAGGAAGGCCCGTTAGCAGACGGTTCGGCGCCTGCACTCAGCTCGTATACATGTCCAATCAGTAGGAGCTGCTCGTTCGAATCGAGCCACGCCATATTTTGGGTAAGAATTCTTTTTTTTTTCATCGGTGACTCGTGAGCCAAATGCGACTTCAAATACTTACTACTTATCCAAGTTTTCAAGTACCCTATGAAGGCGCGGTACCTGTCAATGGAAGCCCGCACCTATACCAAGTGCGTTTGAAAACGGCGACAGGACTCGTTCGTTCGATTCGAGCCCGGGTCATGGTTTGGTTCGCTGCAATATTTTATCCCTGGTGAGTTCGATTCCAGTACTCTCCTATTCATCCGTGTTGGAATAACAAGCCGACGTGTTGTGCATACGTGTACCTACGTGGTGTTTGGGATGCTGGCATGGTAATGCGCAGGATGCACTGGCGGTTTGGAAGCCGCCATAGGGAGGAGGTCCGCACCCGCACTCGATTGCGCGAACTGATCGCAGTGTGTTTGCGGGAGACGCTTGTTCGATTCGAGCCCGGGCCATGAGCTAGCGGCGACTTATTCTTTTATCCTTGGGGCGGTGAAAACTATCGCGATACTCACTGCCGTCCGAGGATTAATTCCCTCGCCGAGTTTCGCGCGGGGCTGGGTGAGTGGAACGAGGAACGGTGTCGACGTCTCCGTATAGGTGCTACAATATCTCGCGCATGTATAATGTAAGTAATAAATCCTCTGCGTACGGCGTAAACGAATCAAACTTATGCCTGTCCATCAAACGCGCGGTCCTGACCCCGAGTCCCCCTCACCTAAAGCACGCGTCGGCGCCGCGCGCATGTATCGGAGAATGTACATGTCTGCGTGGATGGAAATGCGGTCGAACTGCAAGCGCCTCCTCTGACAGCTGCTGCGCAACGTGGGTCGTTGTCGACGCGGGGTGAAAAGCAGCGTAAGTATGCGGCCACTGGGAGGTACGACGCCGAATGCAAGACCTGCCTGCGTTCGAGCTTGAGGATCGCCTTGGGTACATGCGTGTGTCAAGCGGGCGCGTCTTGGTGCGATTGAGCACGCATTAGCGGGATGGATGTTGTGGGAGGCCCGGGAATCCGAGGAGACCCGCACGACGTGCGGCGTCGTGAAGAGGTATCTCGGAGCACGTGCTCCGCGGTCAGGGTTAAGCGAGGGCGTACAATGGCATGTGGCGAGCAGTGAGAGGGGCGGGCGGTGGGGATAACTGGATGGCAGATGGGTCCAGCAGTGTATGCGGGGAGTAGGAGCGAATTGAAAGGTAGGGGAGTGAGAAGGACGGAGCGAATGGGGCACGGGGAGAAGCAGGGAAGCGAGGGCAGACCATCTAAGGAGGCGACAGCATGGGGGCGTGAACGGGGAGGGCAGGGATTCAGGCTGAAGAGCACACGTAGATGTAGACCGTGTGTATGAGGAGATGAGGGTAGAGGATGTAGGCGCGCTGAAGATATCGGGGATACACTCGGACAGACAGATCCAGTGACAACGGAGGCGGGGACGATGAGAGGCTGGGTGCGGCGGCACGGGGACACAGCAACGCAGGACCGAAAAACATCGAAAAAGGGACGCAAAGGTCAAGTCAAGCCAACCACTTACCCCAACGTTAACCAACACGCATGCGCATCCCAAATGCCCGGTACACCTAAAATGCCTCGCTGGTGTAGTCAAACTTTCTTGCGGGTGAGCGAGCCAGCGGCACCGTGCCAGACGAGAACGCAGACACGCAGGCCGGGAGGACGGCTCGAAGGGCAGAAGAATGCCACGCAGGACACAGAGGTGCAAGCGCAAAACGATTCCCGAGTGGTGCACAGTACCAGCACAGGCGTGGTTGCGCTCGCGACAAAGATATGGCTGGGTGGACGACCTTGCCAGCATGGAGAGCACAAAGATTCAGAAGAAAAGGACGACGGCAACCACCGCTGATCGGATGTCACACGTCGGATATCGGATCTGCTGCGCACGGACCTATTGCACCGCTTTGCGCCATCCTTTCAATTGCTCACCTTCTTCGGCGTCAACCGCACCGCCCTTCCGCTCAGTCAATCCCCTGCACGCCCGGCGCCGCTGCCAGCTGCACGTTCTATCTACTCCATCCATCGCAATCAATGGGGAGGGGCTACTGTACTATTTCGACCGTAGGTTCAGGTGACGTGACGGAGGGTCGTGAACTGAACCTATTTGCTACCAGTGACGGTGACGGAAAACTTTTGTGGCCCAGATAGGCGTAAAAATGCAAAGATTTCTCCTCCGGCACTTGCCAGATTACCATTTATGGCAATTTTGATGTGATTGCCGAGGAATGAACATCTGACCCAGTGAACATGTAAGGTGACGGGTGACATGGTGTGAACCTACGGTCGAAATAGTACAGTAATCTTGATGCAATCGTCCATGTCCAGTACAATGGAAGGTGAGACGAATTTGATGGATGCACATTCCTTTTGCACTCGCGCCTGTTACAGTATTGGATACACAGCATTCACATTCGAGCCTGGAATTACCCAGGTAATTCGATCTGATTTACAGTGATCTATCGCAACTTCAAGACGACGTTACACCGCAATTCCAATTAATAAATCCGGCGTGACCTCCCCAAGTTCCAAACTCTGCAGGGAAGGCTCGGTAGCAGCAGGTCCGCACCTGAATTCAATATATCCCACTGACGCAGGCGACGCTCGTTCCCGGGCCGCAGGTGATGGAATGTGTTTTTTATTATTTTATTTATTTATTGGCGAGCGCGTTTGAATTCCTGGCTATGCTTCCTATCCAAATTCACAGTTGTGCAAGGCACGGCTGCGGGAGATGCTCGTTCGAAATTCAAATTGAGGACGAGCCGTGCGTTCATTAGCTTTTATTTTCTGGCGCGTTCAACGCGAATAAAATGACATCCTAACGGAGTTCGCAGTTCTTCAGAGAAGGCTCGGTAGCGTGCGGTCGCATCTGCACTCAATAATAACGAGTGTTGATTTGATTCTGGGTGCGTCGCTCGTTCGGTTCGAGCCCGGGTCATGTGTCACCGTGTATTCACCTTTTTTTATTCTAAAGTTGGTTAAATTTGAATGCTGCGTCAAAGATTTCGTAGAACGGTAGAGGGCGGGAGTTCCGCGCCTGCTTTAAATGATCTCCCGCTGATTCATTTGTTCCGGGGTTGCCTCGTTCGATTCGAGGCTGGGCGTTACATTGGTGCTGCGTGCTCATTTTCAGTCATTCTTTCTTCCGCGGTGAGCCAAAATTCGACTTCCTAACCAAGTTCACAAGTAGTGGATGAAGGCCCGGTAGCGGAACGTTTCTGTACTTTCGTTCAATAAATAGTCGGTGATTCGTTTGTTCCTGTGGGCCTCGCTCGCTCGATTCGAGCCCGGGCCATGAGATATCACCTCGAGTTTTTTATCGCGGTGAGTTCAAATCCATGCCGTATTCAAATGAAGTGCTGCGCTCCCGTCTCAAATGAAGTGCTGAGCACCCATCCTAAATACGTCCCCGTGCAAACGAGGCTCGTAGAGAGCCATGCATTTCGCAGGAATTGGTGGTTCGTGCTTCCAGCGGTGAGTTCAAATTCCTTGCTATCCTGACCAAATTAAATTCCAACATAGAGAGGCCCGGTAGTTGATTTCTGCACCTGAACTCAATAATAAGTCTTAGTTTCTGCCGGCGTCACTCGTTCAATTCGACCCGGGCCATCTGCGACTTCTTTCCAGTCTTTTTGTTGATCGCAATTCAATTTGAATCCTGTCCTATCCAGGTCAAAATGTAATGTGAAGCCTGCATTAAATCAGGGAGATCACACTTGTTTCTGTGAAAGGTGCTCGTTCGCCTCGAGCCTGGCTATTATTGTTGGATCATTCTTCTTTACTCCCTGGTGAGCGAGCTCAAACCCATATTTATTTCAGATGAATTGTATCCGTCGCTCTGCCATGTCCATCTTCAAATTTCATGCTAACAACACTCTTACAGAGTTAGAAATTACTGTGCATCGCTGCACTTTTATTAGCAGGTGCGTTCAATTCAATATCTATCCAGATCCAATCTGCCGGGAAGAGAGGAGGGTCGTTCATCTAATCTGAGCCCGGGTTACGCCTAGGTAAAGGCCCTGGCGGGAGGTTTCATGTAAAATCTTCGAACCGTTGCTTGCCCGGTTATGGCACATATAGTGTGCAAAAATTATTAGTTTAAAACTTTCGATGCAAACAGGAAATCAGCTTACAACTTGGCACTGAACGATGAGGTGGATGCCATCTTTCGCAGAGCAGACATCATTGCGTAGAGACATTCCTAGCTACAATTAATTGTTGTTTACATCTGAGGGTAACATTCCTCAGGACTTTGTCTTGGTAAAGTTCGTCAAGATTGATGGGAATGATCAGAACATTCATTTTGATCCCTGCCGAAATCCATAAAGGGAAGTTGGTCCATTTTCTGACAATCTGACACCAGGAGCACCTAAAATTCATTCCAAACAATGCAAAACGGTTATTTGAGGAATGAGACTGACCTTGGAGGAGAATCTCTGCATTTAAATGATGCAGAGGGTAAGTGCGAAAGCATAGCCCTGGGTAGAGCCATTTCTGTGTATGTCATGCCTGCTTATGGAGGTATTGTTATAAAATAACATAAGAGTGCGTTCGGATCATCCTGACGACCAGGATCAGCTTCAAGATGCAGGATCGGCGACCCGGCAACCAAGTACCCGACGTCAATAGATAATGATTTGATGATGATAGACAACATTAGATAATGCCTCCCCATCTTTTGCTATTTCTTCCGCTCCTACCATCCGCAGCAATGGATGAACAAGGACATCTCCTTGAGGCATGAGGAAATGCAGAGAAAAAAGTTTTCAAGGTGTTACATAAGTTGTGACGAGCTACCGGACCGAGTCCCGATCCTGCATCCTGATCCTGATCCTGAGGTTGTCAGGATGATCCGAACGCACTCTAATTCTGTCCTCGAAACTCGGAAGATCCATCCGAAGGGGCTCAGGACTTCTGTAAATTCACGAGTGCAAGATTATTGGTTTGCCGCCGGATGTCGGGAGTTGAACTGATTTGATCAATACCGGCGATCAATTGCTACGATGGGAGCGATTATCGAGATGTAACCAGATGTAACCCGCAAGCAGATGTCAGTTGCGCGAAAGTTGTCAGCTTTAATTTTGATATTGTGACCCAGTGCAAAGAATTGAAATGCGACCTGTCTTGGAAAACCCTGTAAAATCTGCTCAATTTTTGCACACTATATCGCCCATACCCGGTCAAATCGGACCGATCAATTGATCAATTGGCCGTGGCGTGCACAGCCGCTGACAGCAATCGAGCGCTTCTTCCTTCCTGCCACCATCCTCATGGACTACATCTTTCTCAATGCTCATCCCAGCTGGAGCCTTTCCCATGCCCCCGTCCTCTCGACCTTCGAGCTCGATGCCCTCAAGCAGCATACATCCCTAATCCAGACCACGGTCAACAAATTTCTCGATGACAAACCCTCATGGCTTCAGAAAAGGGTTGCAAAAGACGTGCTAATAGAACTCATAAAAAACAGGAAGCTGTGGATCTTTGTTGAAGGAGACAAAGATTATTGCCTTGTGGACATTCCTATCATAAATGCGGCCTCCATGGAGGAGTGGAAACTGTCGCCGCAGGATGTGAACACAGTCCAACAAATGCTGGAGCCCGATGATGTACTTCTTCAACTAGCTTCACAGACAACACCAGCCATGAGAATTGGTATGATTATCTGGCTGGTGATAACATCGCTCGCTGTCCAGCATGATCTTTATGACGAATCTGTCTGGGATAAATGGGACCTCCATGGGCGCGCGATTACCATTTGGGCCAACATCTTTTCCGAGATCACTTACTCCAAAAAGCCTCCCTCCGAGGTCATCCTCACTGATGATGATGCGGTGGCAGCCTTCAAGTCCGCTATGGACATTGCCGGGCATCAGCATGATTACCAGACTACCCCAGATCTTGAGGCATGGGCAACGATGCGAGCTGCCTTGTTCCCCAAGCTGAAAGACACCGAGTTGGCATGCTGGCACTTCAATGATGAAGACGGCTGCTCGTTATGTGATGAGCGATTGTATGTGATCTTGCTCGACTGATTGGCCTATACTAATCTTGTCGATGTAGCCAAGAAAAGGTCCAATCTGAAACTGGTCTCAGTCATATGCCACCTCTACATCTGGTTGCCCTCTGGGACTATTTTTGGCCGTGTCCAGATTTCGAGGAAAGACTTGCCTTTGCTGTCTTTCAACAACCTCACCTCTTTTTACCGGAGATTGTGAAGCCGGTCGAGGAGTCACTGGCTCAACTCTTCCACAAGAGGAATAGGTGGAAATATGGCCTACACTACCAGCTGGAGGAAAATGATTCGTTCACATTCATGGAGGTCCCCCCCCTATCCTGGAAGAAAATACAGGACATGATTGATTCTCTTTTGCACTTTGCGCCAAAGTGCGGAGAAGGCCGTTCTTTTCCTCTCATAGAGCCGATATTTTGGTTCGACATGGTTCGAGTACTGGGCGGCCAATATCAATCTCAAGATAAGGGGAAGGAGGCAAGCTCGAGACCAAGGGTCAGCCTTGCTGTGGCGCACAAATTTGATAACAAGGTTTTCGGGGGAAAATTCCCGCCTTTGAATCTTGATCTTCTACCGGAATATGTGCAGCGTGCTGTAAAGCGATTCTGCCAGGCTACTGAGCAGGTTGAGCATACCTGCTGGGCTGACTACACCGACTACACTTGGGCCAATTTGCACATAGAATATCGCAGGCGGTATGCAGCTGCATATGCCCTGCTCTACTCCACAGACAGTGTACCCTTACTTGGGGACGACGACTACTGTGAGGCATGTGATGACATTGGTGTGCTATACGACTGCGTTGATGCGATATCGGCTGGCCAAATCACACTCGGATCACACAATATTGCTAAAGTACTGGGCTACATCAAACAATTGGCTGTGAGTGATTTCTTTAATTTCACAGAAAAATCATGTTAACCTAAACATCTGCCTACAATCCAGGTCATCTCGGATGATTGCAAGTTTACCTTCCCGGAAGACAGGTCGGATGTAGATGACTCGGTAAATGGAATCTCTGGTTCGACAGCTAAGCTAACACAATTCTAGAACAATATTTCTGAATCATCCCAAAGGCCAGATGACCAGCAGCAGCACGGCGGCAACTCAGAGGTGATGATTCTCCAAATTGATCCCGATTATATATCTTATTATTTCTTCCACAGATACTTCGTGATGAGACCCATGATCCCGCGACCATCACTGAGAATGCAATGAACCATCTCAACCCTACAGCCTTGACACAACCTGAGGCATATCACCCCGTCTGGCAGGCAGACTCTACAGCTCCTCAAATTTACGATAATGTCATGACAGGCCAGGGTGCATTATGTTTGTGCAGTATACCTGTGTTGAGAGGATACATACTTACCAGGAGGCCATTCATGCAGATACAATCCCTGAAACCCATGCAAGTGAACAGGAACATGTGCAGGAGTTCACCAATGTATGGGGTCCACCAAGAGGAGACTCGGAGCATCTGCCATTCCGGGCCGCGATTCATGCAGATACAATCCCTGAAGCTCATGCAAGTGAACAGGAACATGTGCGGGAGTTCACCAATGTATGGGGTCCACCAAGAGAAGACTCGGAGCATCTGCCATTCTCGGCCGCGATTCATGCAGATACAATCCCTGAAGCTCATGCAAGTGAACAGGAACATGTGGGGAGCTCACCAATGTATGGGGTCCACCAAGAGAAGACTCGGAGCATCTGCCATTCCGGGCTGTGGTTCCAGATTCATCACTAGGACTCGTGGGCTTGAATGTAGTGCCGGAAGTAGCTTGGCGGAATGAACAGGTAAGCCTTTGTCGTGAATTCGTTGGTCACGCATTGACAGTCTCAAAGCCACCAGAATTAATGGCCACTAGTGACGTTGCAGGTCCAAGCCAACCCAAGGACAATGTAGGACCGAAAATATCAAAGGAGGTGAAGAAAAGGGAATTACATGTCTTCTTTGTCACTTTGTTCAGTAAGCGGTCTCTTCTTGCGCCAAATTCAATTTAAAGGGTTCACAGAAAAGCATGGTGTGCCTCTCGGAACGACCGGCATGGCCGAGGCCCGGCTACCTTGGAAAAAAATGACAAACATACTTGCGGATCAGGGCTTAGAAGTCGTTGGTTGGCCTGACGGAGTCCCGAAACCTCGATCGGACGGCAAAGCCGACAAGGGCATATCAGGATTCAACACGGAACATATTGCGGTGCTGTACCAAGCAATGAAAGCTGGTCAGATCGACTTTCGGCCGTTGGTGGGTGGGTCACCAACAAACGATGCTCCACGGGTGCGGCAGAGAGAAGACGACATGGAGGAGGTGGAAATACGGCCGTCGAAGAAAGGAAAGTTGACAGAGACGAGGAAGATGGCGAAAGCTTTCGTGGCTGGGAAGAGTGTGATGAAATTCTGAAACCAAGCATGGAAAGGGGTAAACTGCTGTCTATGATATATAACGATGTGGGTTGTGAGGCTTCTGTATATATTTTGTGCTGGTCCTAAAAACGGTTGGAACCGCAAGCCCCCGGCGGGAAAACCTCATTTAGATGTCGCGCGCTGTCAATTCTTATTTCGTTTCGTGATAGTCAAAGACCACCGAGCCCAACTTGAAAATGGCATTCAGCAGCATGCATAGAATTTCCACACGTGCTCATCTCGCTCATTCGTAAGAAGATATCGGTAAGATAAAGATTCAGATGATTTGAGGAAGTCAAAATCGCGTATTAGGAACATGACAAAGAAAGCTAGCTACGATCATGTTCTATCCTGGCTACTGCGCCTCGGCCCGCAACTAATTGAGGAAATTAGTCAATACTGGATATTGGCGCTCAAGAGCGAGTCCAGCCATACATCAGTCTAATAATGCCGCCAACACTGCATTCAACCAGACGCGACCTCGGAATGCAGCTCCTCCCTCCTCACCCGGTGCGTCTGGATTGTCGAACCGCAGGATCTACTCAGGCATCTTGAGAAAGAAGCACAATAATAAGACAGTACGAGAACATACCGCGAGATCTAGCTCCCGACATAGCACCTCGACGTCGCGCTTACAACCCCGAGCGCTCTTGCACAAAGACAATGCTACATGTCGATAAAAAAGCGGAGTATCCAAGTGTGTGCGATGATCATCGGCAAGATTATTGCAGATACGTTTCAACCTAGCCACGGGCAAAATCAATCCAACGAGCGGCCAAGATGCAGAAAGTGAAGGCTAACTTACTCTTCAAGCCCGCGAAGACCATAAGTCGAAAGGTTATACATATCCAGCAGGCGCCGACGCCTGGCTTCTTCATGCAAACGCGCTTCCATTCCTTCAATACGCGTCAACGTATCATGCAGGATTCGACCAGGCCAGACGGAGGGTAACAAGAAAAGATAGAGCCCGTAGGCGAGTAGTGCGACGGCGGATATGATGAGAGTGACAGCAGAGTTGCCCATAAGGCCGAGGAGATGGACACAGAGATGGGTGAAGAGGGTCAGGAGTAGAGCCATCGTTCAGGATGGGGCCGTGAGCAAGGAATCCCCGGGCTTTTATGAGAGAATTCAGAATAGCCTTGCATGCGGGACCTTTTAGTGTCAACGAAGTGTTGTGGAAATTACGACAATCCTGTGGACGGTTTTAATGCCTGTTATGGAACGGAAACTGGGTTGACATTCCATCTTTGGCACCAAGTCCGTCTGATTCCTAACCGCGTAAAACGTGAGAACGCCGAGTCTGAAAGTGTGCTGTCAGAAGTCGGGGACGCGGTTGATCGAGTTGTACTGCCGTTTATGGTCACAGAACCCAGGTTGAAGTGCCGTGTATGGTACGGCGCCCTATAGAGAGACGCCTTGATAGGCGCAGAGTCGCAGCCACATCCACAGTTCTCGACGGAATGAAACGGAAATAGCCACGATCATCAACATAGATATCCGCCGTCATCAAGCCCGAACAGCAGTTTCCATTCCGGTTGTGGAAAGGAAACTGAGTCTAGTTGCCGTTTTTGGCACCGAATCCTGGCGACATCCAAAATTAAGAACTCGGAGGGCTGTTGGAACATGCGATCGCACTTCCGCTCACCGTCCACTGGCGGATTCCAGTTGATTAAACTGCTGTTTATGGTACGTCCCATTCAATTAGAATCAGAATAGCCGCGAGCCAGTGAGCCGTTGGGGATCACAGTTCATCGCGATGATCCGCCGGAGAAGCCAAAACTTTGTCGTCATGTACATTTATATGTTCTGCAAGCGCGTAATTTTCCTTACAACACACGACACACGGAATCTTCTCCAACTTGTGACAAAGAACATGGGTTGATCCTCGATATACGCACTGTTAGTTGGGTCGCATCATGCTTGGTGTTATTTGGTGCCGAATTCCACGACGCGAAAGTCACATGACGCAGGTCGTAATTGGTCACTAATTCTCGATTCTCGGAAAAACAGCCCATCGTGAAAGAAAACGAAAGTTATAGCGGGATTACAACTTGGTATACATCTCACGCTACGCCTGGTTATCAAATGCGATCTGCAAAACGTTCTCAAAGTCCGCGATGAAGATCGCTGATGTCCTCAATCCTCACAAACACCTATAATTAACAAATCCGCCGATTTGTATAATGTGCACACACGCTGGTAACGAAAACAAAAAAACTTGCACCCTCCGGAACCTACATTTCGCTCTGCTCATTCACTGCTCAAATATTCACCCAAATAGACACCAACCACCGAACTCCTGGGCCCAAAAACCTCCCGTCGACGTTGACGTGCTCCTCCGTCTTCAGCCGGGTCCGACGTTGTATTGAAAACATGCGGAAATATTCGCTGGCGGATGCGTGCCCAATCACACGATAGTATTATGCCTTTGCAGGACGGTATAATGTACTGTGCATGGACAGACATGAGTGACGAGTCTCGAGGCGGCGTGAAAACAGCGTCTTCGATTGCTAATTCTGAACGGGTTATGTGTCGGGAGGTACAATGCAGGACGCACCGAGGTTCGCGAGGACAATAATGCATGCATCAAGCGGGGACGAGCGGGCAGTGCGCGCTTGAGCACGGAGGTCCGCGCGACGTGTGCGTTCTTTAGGTGGTATCTCGGAGCGGGTAGGTCACAGACGGGGAGGACGTGGGGGCGTGGAATCCCATGTGGTGGATGCGTGGATGGTGAATGCATGCATGACGATGATGTGTGTGTAGTAAGACAGAATCCAGCTGGGTAGAGAAGAATGGCAAGCGAAGGCACGACGGTGGAGGCAAACCGACAGGCATTGCGCACAGTACCGGGTTGAGCGTCGCCAGACCATGCAGCATGAAGAACGCATGCCACGAACGGGTTAAGCGCGGGGCGGAGCATCTTGGGAGCCGACAGGCCGGAGACGGGAACGGGGAGCGGTGCTGCAGGCCGACGATGAGCACGTAGATGCAGACCATGGTGTGAGGGGATGTGGGCGGAAGATCCAGACGCACCGAAGATATCGAGGCGAAGCGCACCAAGAAATCGAGAAGGGAGGCGGAGACAAGGAGAGACTGGTACGCAATGTAGCCACGCAGGCACGCGGCGGCACGGGGACACAGCCAAGGATTGCAAAAAAAAAAAAACACCAAATGGATATGAAGACTGAATCAAGCCAACCGTTAACGAACGCGCATGCGCACCTCAAACGCCCCGCCTCAAATGCCTCGCTGTTGTAAACAAACTTGCTCGCGAGTGGGCGAGCGCGGCCGCACCCTGGGGATGCAAATACGCGGGCCCGGGGAGAACGGCTGGCATGCGCAGAAGAACGCCGCGCAGGAGAAAGAGACGCAAGTGCAGAACGAGTCGCGAGTGGAGCACACCGTGCACACTATTGACAAGTTGGTGCCAGTGCCACCAGGAGACTCGGTCACCGTGCACACTAAGAGAGGCACGTAGAATCCAGAGGGAGCGAGAAACGCGTGTTGGTGCTCGCGAGGGCGATGTCCGCACCGAGCCATTGCGCTGCGAGAGGGTGCATCCGAGGACAGAGAAGAAAATTGAAAGAGGGACGCCGCCGGCAACCACTGCAGATCGGATCATCCGGACATCGGATCTGCTGCGCACGGACCTGTTGCACCGGTTTGTTCTACTTCAGCGCTTCTACTCAGCTGATCCTCTGCGCGCGCGGCGCCGCTGCCAGCTGCAAGTTCTATCTAAGCCATCCATCTTGATCGATGGAGGCGAGGTAATCTGAAGGGGATCGCACGTCCAGTACAATGGAAGGTGAGCCGAATTTGATGGATGCACATTGCATTGCACTCGCGCCTGTCGCAGTATTGGATGCATGGCAATTACATCTCTGTTGAAGACAAATGCATCCCGTGTAATTACATTCGATCTAATTTACAGTAATCCAACTTCAAGCGAGAATTGATTTACATAGCGCGACGCCGCTACAACGCAATCCAGCAGCACAAATCCGATGCTACCTCACCAAGTCCCAAAGTCGCGATCCGCGAGGAAGAGCCGGTAGCAGGAGGTCCGCACCTGCTTCCAATAGCAAGGTTTTATTACCGAGAATACAGCAGGCGACGCTCGTTGGAGTCGGCACTCTTGTGGATGCAACAACTTTTTTTTATTCTTCGCTGCGGTCAAATTCAGATCCCATCCGTCTTTGGTAACACTTCGCTGCCTTGAGTACCAGCCATTGCACTCGAGGCTCGAGGTAATTGTATCTAATGTCCTAGAATCTTCCCCAGGTAAAATTATGATTGAATTGATTTTAGCTCACATAGAACGGCGCCCCTGCGCCGAGAACAAATTGCAAGACAAATCTGATGCTACCCGACTAACTTCCAAAGTCTGCAACGAAGGCCCGGTAGCGGGAGGTCTGCACTTGCATTCAATTAGCTTTTAGAGATCCACTTGTTCTGTGGGAGACGCTCGTTCGATTCGAGCCCGGGCCATGAAGATCATGGACCTTTTTTTATTTCACTGTATGTTCAAATTCAGATCCCTTGCTGCTTGCTTCCTTTGACAGCACTTCGCTGCATTGAATTCGAGGCTCGAGGTAATTGCATTCAATTTGATTTATTCTACTAGCAAGTGAAGGTTAATGATTGGAATAGATTTCAGCTCATATAGCAAGTAGTAGGATGGCGCCGCTGCACCGAGAAGCAATTGCAGAACAAATCCATTCCACCTGATCAAGTTCCAAAGTTAGCATACAAGGCCCGGTAGCGGGAGGGTCCGGGCCTACTTACAATCTCATATTTGTCATGATCATGCAGCAGACGAGCTCGTTCGATTCGAGCCCGGGCCGGCAATTTTTTTTATCGCGGTGCGTTCAAATCCATATCCTATTTCAAATGAATTGCTGCGCTCCCCCGTCTCAAGTTGCAGTACTAAACGGTACTAACGAGACTCATAGAACATGGAAGGACCATCTATTACTACACACAAACAACAGCTGATGGTTCACCTTTTATTATTTCTCGGTGAGTTCAAATTCCTTACGATCTTGCCCAAGTTCGCTGAGTGCAAGGAAGACCCGGTTGCTGGAGGTCTGCACCTGCACTCAGTCATTCAATCTTTCTCCATTGTAAGCAAGACCGGGGCTGGTTCGATTCGAACCCGGGCCATATCAATTTACTCGCTTGTTTTTATTCCATGGTGCGTTCGAATTTCTTGCTATGCTTGCTTCCGTCTGGGGCAGCATTTCGCCGCACTGCACTCTAGGCGTGAGGTAACTGATCTGATGTATGTACTTGCAAGTCAAGCAAAGTTGATGATTTGAATACAGATGCAGGACGATCGAGAAGGAATTGCAGTACAAATCCGATGCCACCTGTTCGAGTTCCAAAGTCTGTAAGGAAGGCCCGGTAGTTGGAGGTCCACGCCCACGTTCAATCAGTTTTTGGAGATCCACTTCTTCCTGTGGAAGACGCTCGTTCGATTCGAGCCCGGGCCGTAGTCGCTGGCTGATTGTTATTTATGCGGCAAGCGAGCTCAAGTTTATTGCTGTGCTTATGCTGGTGACCACTGTATTGCTCTGTCACTTCCCGCCTTCGCGCCAGCAATTTTGTGTTAACAAGGTGCTAACAGGAAGTTGGTGTACTTTTATTCTCAGGTGCGGTCAAATCGATCCCTATCCTCATCCAATGCGCGGAGAGGGGAGGAGAGTCGTTTTTTTCGATTAGAGTCCAGGTTATTCCCAGTTAAAGCGGAACGTTCCATGCAAAATATTGGCTTGCCCGGTCAAATCGGGCCGATCAATTGATCAATTGGCCGCGTAGCCCGCACAGCCGCTGACAGCTTCTTGCTTCCTGCCACCATCCTCATGGCCACCACCTCCCTCAATGCTCATCCCAGCCGGAACATTTCCCATGCTGTCTTCCTCCCGCTCGTCGGGCTCAATGCCCTCACACGGCATACATCCCCCGTCACTTCAGATTGGACCGAGTTTGCAAAGGAGGCGCTGGTCGAAATCATAAAGAGCGCACACCTGTGGATCTTTGTTGAGGAAGACCAAGCTTATTGCCTTAAAAAAATTGATGCTGCTGTTGACTCGGAGGAGGAGGAGGAGCGGCAACTCTCGCCGCATGATGTTGACACGGTTAACCAAATGCTAGAGCCAGATGGTGCATTCCTTCAGCTAGCTGCACAAACAACACCGGCCATGAGAATTGGCATGCTTGTCTGGCTGGTGCTAACATCACTCGAGATCCAGGATTTATATCCACGGATATACGAATCTGCCTGGGATAAATGGGACGTTCAAGGGCGTGCGATTACCATTTGGGCCAACATCTTTTCCGAGATCATGCACTCTGGAGAGCATCCCTCCGAGGCCATCCCCACTGATGTCAATGCGCTCGCAGCCTTTAAATCTGCTATGGACGTTGCCGGGCATCGCCATAACTACCAGGAGATCCCGGATCTTGGTGCATGGACGACGATGCGAGCTGCAATGTTCCCCGAGCTGAAAGACACCGAGTTGGCATGTTGGCATTTTAACAATGATGGCTGCTCGTTATGTGATGAGCGATTGTACGTGATCTTGCTCAACTGATCGACCTATACTAATCTCGTCGATGTAGCCGAGAAAAGCTCCAATCCGAAACTGGTCTTGATTATATGCCACCTCTACATCTGGTTGCCCTCTGGAGATATTTTGGCAAGTGTGAGGATTTCGAGGAAAGAATTGCCTTTGCTGTCTTTCACCGACCTCACCTCTTTTCACCGGAGATTGTGAAGTCCAGTCCAGGAGTTACTGGCTCAACGCTCCCAGAAGAGGGGGAAATATGGCTTGCACTACCACCTGGAGGAAAATGATTCGGTCGCTTTCAATACGGGCCCCTTTCCATCCTGGAAGAAAATAGAAGATATGATTGATTCTCTTCGTCGCTTTGCGCCGAGATGCGGAGGAGATTGTTCTTTTCCTCCTATAGAGCCGATATTTTGGTTCGATATGGTTCTAGTACTGGGCGGACAATATCAATCGGGGGAACCAAGCTGGAGACCAAGTGTCAGTCTTCCTGTGGCGTACAAACTTGCTGACAAGGTTCTGGGAGAAGAAGAATTAGAATTCCCACCTGTGAATCTTGATCTTCTCCCGGAACATATGCAGCATGCTGTGAAGCGCTTCTGTCAGGCTACGGAGCGCGATGAACATAGCTGCTGTGATGATGTCTCCAGGATTAGATGGAGCGAATTGGACGTAGAACGTCGCATGCGGTATGCAGCCGCATATGCCCTGCTCTACTCTACGGATAGTGTACCCTTACTCAGGGACGACAACGACTGTGATGCATGCAATGCATGCGGTGACATTCATTCACTATACGACTGTGTCGATGCAATGTCGGCTGGCCAAATCACACTTGGGTCGCAAAATATTGCTAAAGTATTGGGCTTCATCAAACAATTGGCTGTGGGTGGTTTTACAATTTAATTTCGCAGAAAAAGGTTAACTTAAATATGTATTCAATATCCAGGTCATCTCGGATGACTGCACATTCGCCTTCCCGGACGACAGACCGGACGTAGATAGCTCGGTACGTGCAATCTCTGGTTCAACAGCCAAACTAACACAATTCTAGAACAATATTTCTGAATCATCACAAAGGCCAGATGACCAGCAGCAGCATGGCGGCAACTCGGAGGTGTTTATTTCTCCAAAATTGATCCCGGCTATATCTATTATTATTTCTTCCACAGATACTTCGCGATGAGACACACGATCCTGCGACCGTCACTGGGAATGCAATGAGCCATTTAGACCCTACAGCCTTGACACAACCCGAGGCATACCCCGTCTGGCAGGCAGACTTTACAGGTCTTCAAATTTACGATAACGTCATGACAGGCCAGGGTGCATTATGTTTGTGCAATATACCTGTGTTGAGAGGATACATACTTACTTGGAGGCCATTCATGCAGATACAATGCCTGAAATTCATGCAAGTGTACAGGAACACGTAGGGGACCCCACCTATTTGCGACTGGGTGCACCGAGGCAAGACTCGGAGCCTCTGTTATTCCGGGATGCGATCCCAGATTCATCCCTCGGTGAAGCTGCGGGCTCACATGCAGCGCCAGGGGCAAATTGGTCGACCGAACAGGTAAGACTTTGTGTCATGAACTCATTGATTGTGTGTTGATAGCCCCAAAGCCGCCAGACTTGATGGCCACAAATAATGTTGCAAGTCCAAGCCGACCCAAAGACATTGACAATGTGGGACCGAAAATATCAAAGGAGGCGAAGAAAAAGGAATTACACGCCTTCTTCGTCACTTTGTTCAGTAAGTATTCCCTTCCTGTCCCAAATTTGAATTTAAACGGCTCACATAAACGCACGGTGTACCTCTCGGGACGACTGGCATGGCTGAGGCCCGGCTACCCTGGAAAAAAATGACGAGCATACTTGCGGAACAAGGCTTGGAGATCGCCGGTTGGCCCGAGGGAGTCCCGAAACCTCGATCGGACGGCAAAGCCGACAAGGGTATATCCGGATTCAACACGGAACATATTGGGGCACTGTACCAAGCAATGAAAACTGGTCAGATTGGCTTTCGACCGTTGGCGGGCACATCACCGACAAACGATGCCCCACGGATGCGGCAGAGAGAAGACGACATGGAGGAGGTGGACATACGGCCGTCGAAGAAAGGAAAGTTGGCAGAGACGAGGAAGATGGCGAAAGCTTTTGTGGCTGGGAAGAGTGTGATGAAGTTTTGAAACCTGGCATGAAGAGGGAGAAGAAATTGTTGTTATCTGTATTACCATGTTCAATGTTGATTGTGAAGGTTCTGATTCATGAACTGTGATTCAAATGTTGCGCCGTGTTAGAGCTCAGTTCCTCTTTCGGGACGAAAGTCAGGTAGCTCAATCGTCAAGCTAAAGATTGAATTCGTGCATCGTGTAGAGAAAACGATGATCCTGCAAGCTTGGATGCAGGTGTTCCCCACCTCTACAGTGTCGCGCCCCCCGCAAACCGAGCACTGGTGCACTTTTGAGGCTCGTAGAATGGACATATATAATATAGCCTACACACATTGCAATTAATACAACGCAGCAGTCGCTGGTTCGGAGGCTTTTATTTCTCAGGATTTCAAGTCCTAGGTTCGTAATTAAAGAGGAAAGGCCACGGGGGCGCGGCGCGTCTCAATCTGCGGGACGTGCTCGTTCGATTTGTCCCGGGCCATATTTCTCTCGTCAATCTCCTGTTTATCTCTCCTATTTGAATTCTGAGGCTCCAAACCAAACTACTAGGTACCGTATATAGAGGCAGCGGCCCGTGTTCTTGTATGAGAAGAATGAAGAGTTGATTCTACGGACTCACCGTGGGGAACAACAGAGGACAAGCATATTAATATCACACCTGTGTTCACCTCGTAGACACACTTCCTTCTCGTTTTCACGTCCTGGTCCTGAAGCGCGTTCTAAACGAGAAGGCAATCTCAAGAGCGTGTATGCGTAGATGTTAATGGGATCATGGTTACCCCACTCGCGCGATGCGCCTTCTCCAATAGCTGCGGAGGGAGTCAATGGAGCTGTGGAAAGAAAGGGTGGGTGCGGCGAGTAGCGAGAGGGCACCGAGAACGGCGACGGATGGATGGATGCGGGACTATGCGTGTTGAATATATGTAAGTAAATGCCACCCAGGATGGAGTAAGAGGGGTGGATGTAGGGTCAAGGGATCATGAGCAGAATCCAGCTGGGGAGTGACACCTGAAGGCACGACGCAGGAGCCGAAACATAGACAGGAAGGTCGCGAACGGGTTCGGCGCGGAGCTGAGGTGGTGAAGCATCCACGTAGGACGGCATCAGTAAAGGAAGCAGGGTCGGCTTGCTGGGTGTGGGGAAGAAATAGAGATATATCGGACTTGTGACAATGTCGAAATGGGTGTACGCAGAAATATTGCGCATCGACGGCAATAGGTCGAATGGGAAGAAATGAAACAGGGACGCGGAGATGGTGATGTTTCCAGATGAGATGCAGAAATCCAAGTCAACCACAACCACGCATCTAAATTCGAATGCGCACACGTCTCGCTGAACATCAGTGCATTAGTCTGCGGTATTCGCTGACGGGTGCGTGAATATGAAACCGGGCTCAGCGCCGTTGTAGTTGAATTTCTTGCCGGTGGGAGGATCAGCGATACATACGCAAGGTAAGGCAGAGAACAGCGCACAATATTTATAAGAGGCACGCAGAGAAACGCGTGCTCACGCTTTGGTCGTGCGCAGACGAAGATGCGCGGCGTGGAAGATTTCGAAGCAACGCTTTGAGACGGGACCAGATGTAGGTCGAGTGAAGAGGAGGCCGGCAAACACCGCAGATCGGATTTGTGCACGATGATCTTTCTTCGTCCCCTCATGCTCAGCTTTTCATTGCCTCTGCTGTCGATCCTCCCTGCCTGGCTTCTGTTCTAAATTCAAATCGCATGCATCCCTCGTTGCCGGCGCCAGCGCGGGAGCGTGTGTGTGTGCGACGGCTTCGCGATCATGCATTCGTGCCTTCGCGCGTTCCAGATCATATGCTGTCTGACGTTTACGACGGGAGCAATGGAATGTGGGCCGCGCCGACGGCGTTCGCAGTCGTGTAGTTTAGGTGAAGGTAAGGGTATTCCAAGGATGTAGGTACATGTGGGATTGCGAGACTCGAATAAATAGCAAGTACGCGTTCCTGTGTCCTTCCTTCCTTCCGCGCCGCCCGCAAGTAACTATTTTCTTGGGGTAGGTCCACAGCTACGCCATCTCGACAATGCGCCGGGGTCGTGACGCGCATCGCCTGCGCGCTCAGCATTTGATTCATGACGACTTTGGAGGAGCGCCAGAGATAGGGGCGCTAAGATTAGATTAGGCTTGTGATTGGCGCGCTTCAGGGGTGATGGTGACGTCATCGCACTCTTCTTTCTTCGACTCTTCTTCCTTTTCTCTTGGACGCGATTTAACTCCAAGACTCGGGAGAGAATTCGGTACGGTATAACTTGTGGGTGGCAGGAAAGGGAAGGTGCACCAGAGGTCAGTCCGAATTTGCGGCTTATTCAGAATATGACCCACGCTGTGTTCCCAGGTACATTTCTATGTTAGACAAGCTCACCAAGAGGGGAGGCAGGCCGCGTAGCGGATGGCTCCTCCCCCGTATTTATTGGTATAGCTTCATGCCAAAGGCGCTCGTTGGATTCGGGCCTGGGTCATGCTTGCAAGGACGACATGGTTTTTCTTCCTCCCTCACTCCTCTGTGACTCATGATGAAATTGGACTTCAAATAAAATTTTTATTGCTTATCCAAGCTCGCAGGTACACTATGAAGGCTCGGCAGCGGGAGGTCCGCGCTTGCACTCAGTCGATAAATATTCTGAGAGGACCAATCCGCAGGAGGTGCTCGTTCGATTCGAGCCCGGGCCGTATGCACTGCCAGTCTTTATCTTTTCTTTCCCTCGGCGAGTTCGATTCTGACGCTGCATCCACAAGAGACCGAACTGCTGTCCCTTGCCAAGTGCTTGAACATAAAATTCTTGTTTGTGCAGTGCATTTGTAACGGGTGAGTAAGTGAGGTTTATGCTACCTTCCCATGTACGATCCTATCTTATCCAGGAAAAAAATGACGAGCATACTTGCGGACCAGGGCTTGGAAATTGTTGGTTGGCCGGACGGAGTCCCCGAACCTCGATCGGATGGAAAAGCCGATAAAGGCATATCTGGATTCAACATGAAACATATTGCGGCACTGTACCAAGCAATGAAAGCTGGTCAGATTGACTTTCGGCCGTTGGCGGGCACGTCACCGACAAACGATGTTCCACGGGTGCGGCAGAAAGAAGACGACATGGAGGAGGTGGAAATACGGCCGTCGAAGAAAGGAAAGTTGGCAGAGACGAGGAAGATGGCGAAAGGTTTCGTGGCTGGGAAAAGGAGTCGAGCACTACTTGTGTGTTATTTGAGTTGTTCAAGCTTGAGTCTGCTCTGTAAGTAGAGAAAACGATGGTCCTGGACGCTTGACCGCAGGTGTTCCGCAGGCACCTCTACAGTGTCGCGCCCCCCGCAAGCTGAGCACTGCTGTGCTTTTGAGGCTCGTAGAACGGACATGGCCTACACACATTAGAATTACTACGCAGCAGCCGCTGGTCCGGAGTGCCGTGCTTTTATACCTCGACGAGTTCAAATCCTGTTTGCATTTCAATCTGCGGGACTTGCTCGTTTGATTTGTTCCCGGGCCATATCTCTCTCGTCAACCTCCTTTTTATCTCTCCCATTTGAATTCTAAGTCTCCTAACCAAACCACTATGCACCGTATATATAGACGCAGCGGCCCGTGTTTTTGTGTGCTCCCGCTCGAGAATAATTACAAGAGTCAGCTCAAGATCTAGATTCTACGAACTCACCGCGGGGAATAACAGAGGACAAGCATATTAATTTAATAATATCGCACCTGTGTACACCTTGATAAACATACTTCTCTCTCGTCTTACATCTCACGTTCAAGCTATACACGCGGATGCGAATGAGATCAGGGTTACCCCGCTCGCGGGATGCGCCTTTGCCGATAGCTGCAGAACGGGGTATTGCTGATGCGGCGCGGATCACCAACATCTTCGCGGCACGCGGGAGGGAGTCTATGGAGCTGTTGAATGAAAGGTTGCGACGAGTAGCGAGAGGGCGGAGAGAACGGGGATGAATTGTGGATGGATGCAGGACTATGCGTGTCGCGTACATGTAAGTAAGTGTCAACGAGGATAAGGTAAAGAGGGGTGGATGGACGTAAGGTCCAGGGATCATGAACAGAATCCAGCGGGGGAGTGAAACTTGAAGGCATGATGCAGGAGCCAAAACATAGAGAGAAACGCCGCCAGCACGGGGCTGAGGTGGTGGAGCCTCCAAGTAGGGCGGCATCAGTAGAGGAGGCAGGGTCGGATTGCTGGGTGCGGGGAAGAAGTAAGGATATATCGGACTTATGTCAATGACGAGATAGGTGGACGCAAAAATATTGCGCGTGAACGGCAATGGGTCGGATGAGAAGAGACAGAGTGAGGGACGCGGAGGTTGTGATGGAAGATGAGATGCAGAAGTCCAGCCAATCACAACAAACCGCCTAGTAAATGCGAATGCGCCCACACCCCGTGCATTAGTCCGTAGTATCCTCTACCGGGTGCGTGAATTTGAAAACAAGCTTGACGCCGTTGTAGTCGGATATCTTGCAGGTGGGAGGATCAGCGATACGCAAGTAAGGATGGCTCACAAGCAGAGAGCGGCGCACAATAATTATATTTAAGACAGGCACGCAAAGAAACGCATGCTCGCGCTTTGGCTGCGCGCAGAAGAAGATGCGCGGCGTAGAAGTTTTTGGAGCAACGCTTTGAGATGGGACCAGATGGAGGTCGAGTGAAGAGAAGGCCGGCAAACACCGCAGATCGGATTTGTGCACGATGATCTTTCTCTGCCCTCTCATGTTCAGCTTTTCAACGCCTCTGCTGCCAATCCTTCCCGCCCGGCGTCTCTGCCAAATGCAGCTCTCATTCATCCCTCATTGTTGGGCGCCGGCGCCAGCGCGGGAACGTGTGCGTGTGCGGCCACTTCGCGATCATGCATTCGTGCCATCGCGATTATAGGCTGTCTGACGTTTGTGACGGGGGCAAAGTATGTGGGCGGGCGTTCCGCAGTTGTGTATTTTAAGCGGAGGTATTTTAAGGGTATTCTAAGGGTGTGAGTACGTGTGAAATTGCGAGACTCGAATAACAAGCAAGTACGCGTTCCTGTGTCCTTTATTCCGCACCGCCCCGCCCGTAAGTAACTATTTGTTCGGCGTGGGTTCACAGCTGAATCATCTCGACGGTGCGCCGGTCACGACGCGCGCATTGCCTGGGCGCTCGGCGTTTGATTCATGACGACTTTGGAGGAGCGCCAGAGATAGGGGCGCTAAAGATTAGATTAGGCTTGTGATTGGCGCGCGCTTCAGGGGTGATGGTGACGTCGTCGCCCTCTTCTTTCTTCGACTCTTCTTCCTTTCCTCTGTGACGCGATTTAACTCCAAGACTGCGGAGAGAATTGGGTACGGTATAACTTGTGGGTGACAGGAAAGGGAAGGTGCATCGGAGGTCACTCCGAATTCGCGGCTTATTCAGAATATGACCCACGCTAGTCGTTCCCAAGTACATTTCTATCTTAGAGACGCTCATCAAGAGGGGAGGCAGATGGCTTTTCACCCGCTTCCTGTCATTTATCGCCATAGCTTCGTGCCGGAGGCGCTCGTTCGATTCGAGCCTGGGCCATGTTTGCAAGGACGACATGGTTTTTCTTCCTCCTTCGCTTCTCTATGACTCATGATGAAATTGGACTTCAAACAAAGTGTTTACCGCTTATCTCAGTTCGCAGGTACGCTATGAAGGCCCGGTAGCGGGAGGTTCGCGCCTGCATTCAGTCGATATTCTGAGACGACCAATCCGCAGGCGGTGCTCGTTGGATTCGAGCCCGGGCCGTATGCATTGGCCGTCTTTTTCTTTTTTTCCCTCGACGAGTTCGATTCTGGCGTCGCGTCCACAAGAGACCGAATCGCTGTCCCTTACCAAATACTTGAAGATGAAATTCTTGTTTGTTTGTGCATTTATAACGGGTGAGTGAGTGAGGTCTAAGCTACGTTCCCATGTACGATCCTATCTTATCCAGGATCGCAGCTATC
>JARJCQ010000175.1:0-55658 GCA_029281465.1 Mycena epipterygia
TCGGTAGCAGTCTGAGTCGCGGTATGGGGATTCGGTGGCAGTCTCGGTACAGGTAGTGGTTTGGACCAGGTACACGTGGTGGTCGGTTGTAGAGGTACCAGGGGTGCCCGGAGGGCCATGTTGAATTTGAATGCCGGTGTCCCCTTGGTTATTCTGCGCCGGCGGGTACGTTCCCATCTGATCCGTACGAGGCCGTTTACTACATCATGCTGCGGCACGCCCCGCGCTCTCAGGAGATCATTGTCCGGCCTCAGGGATGAGCTTGCAGCACACACTCCCTCGATGCTTGCACATTTTTCAATGCGTCTCCGTGAACCGCCAGAAACCGCGCAGACGATGGAGGCATTCGAAATGAAAGCCATTTTTGTTCCTAATTGAGTCATGGGTCGGTGAAAAGATCGCGTTGCTGTACGGTAAAAGAGAGGCATTGAACCCCGTTGACAAAATATGACCGTGACCCTGGTTTGACGGGGTCTGACCCGCTTTGACCCTGGCTCCGCAACATATAAAGATGCATGCTCTAATTTCCTCAGGCTCTGTATCTTGTATACCTCTGAAGATAATGGCAATGAATCAGTTTTGTTTATATTTTGATCAATTTTCATACTTTCGATTTTTTTATGCGCCACCGCAGAGCTCAAATATATTTCTTTTGTGATGCAGCAGTTCAAATGGAATCATAGATGTTGCCTGCATTTTATGGGAGGGATTGTGCCTCAATCGAGCAAGATATGATGAAATTGTGCATATGTGCATCAATGTGCATATGTGGGCGATCGATAGTATGACTTACCAGTGAGCGCCTAGCCGGAGTTTACTATCCCGGCGCATTTTGGTTTTTTTTGATATGTTGGATTAGAATGTATTCACCTGCGGATAGCGTTCCAAAAATTTCCAGATTCTCCATCATTTCAATACAGCATTGAGTGATATGGCACTGGTTCGAGCAGACGCTGTATTGAAACAAGGCTGAATCTGGACAATTCCATGACGCTATCCCCAGGCGAATACATTCTAATCGAACATATCAAAAAATCACGACTTTAGAGGCTGTCTCTAACATGATACAGCTGATATATGCACAGACATGGTCTCAAGTGGTATGGTACTGGTTCGAGCAGACACTGTATTGAATCGAGGCCGAATATGGGAAATTCCATGATGCTATCCCCTAGGTAATACGTATGAATGCAGCATATAAAAATTTGGATCATTCGGGGCTGTCTGAGAGCTGATACAGCTGATATATACCGCCATATCTAAAATGCGATAAGCATCGCTGCCTGTCATCCTACGAGGCTGGAAAAAGAACGTAAGGAGCCATCCCCTGCGGATTTACAGTGCGAATTGAACGCGCCCTGCGCCGAGGTGAACGGACGCGAATCCAGCCCGGAACAGGTGATATATGGAAAATGATCAAAAATGGCCCAAAAAGGCAAAAAAAAGTAGCCGCGCCCTAAGTTCTGCAAAGAGCAGTAATTGCTAGCTCCGAGGGCTAAATGGATATGAAATACTGTCGTGGTTATACTGTACATGTTGTCACCCGTCAGTAAAAGAGGCTAAATGATACAAGACGTGCCGGAGCTTCGTTCCCGCTGGTGAGTCAACACAATGTCACAGAAAATTCTTATCATTCGCGTTTAAATCAGCAAGCTCCAAACTCGGGGAACGATCACCCTACATCATACTGTCGGATTATATTGGAGCTACATAAGATGAGCACTAGTCCATTGCTATTTCGCACGTAGGAATTGAACGCATATTGGTTTCGATACAATCGAGTTTCAGATAATAAGAACTTTGTGTGCATTACTATTGTGAATATTGAACTCTGCATTCTGCAGCAAAATACTCGAGATTTATGACCGACCTGTGACCGACGTCCGAGGCAGCAGCAGCAGCAGCAGGAACAGCGGGCACTGCTTCGCTGATATCAAACACATTCATGGTTCAAGTGCAAAAGGAAAACGTACCACGAGCGCATCGCATCCGATATCTCCACTGCGTCATCATTATATTGTAGCCGGATTCAACATTTTATTGTGTACGACTTACCTGGCCCATCGCGGATCGCAAGGGCAACAATGCGCCGGTTTAAAAGCCCAACACAATGAGCAAATTCCAAGCAGTGGCGGAATGGATATCAAAACATCGGAATATACACAGAAAGACTGAACATGAAACCACGATTTAGGAAGGTCAAAATGCCAGTTCACCCGCACATAATTGATAGGACACCAAATGCACAGGACACCTCAATGAATGGTAATGAATGGTATTTTGCGATTCTAAATCTGCGTTTTGAATCGCAGAACAGGTTGATGTGAGCCGCGCTCTGTTCGCGCCGAGTACAGACCAGACGCGCCACGAAAGTCTTTGGCCCGTATGGGGGATTCGGATGAGGCGGGATGCGGATGAGACTAGTCAAGCACACCGGTTCCGGTGATTTGGACAGCGAGCCAGGAATGTAAAATCGAATTCAAATTAGAATTCCTACCTCTATCACTCTCTTTCGGGGGGGGGGGGGGGGGGGGCAGGGGGCGACGGACACGTGACCAGAGCCGACGGGTATCGAGGGACCCAAAACGATGATTTTAGCCGCAAAAAACAAAACAGCCACAGCTTGCATGGCGGTCGCGCTACGAATATTTTCGTCCTTTTTTCCCAGAAAGAATTAATCGCTTTCCAGCGATTCTCTCCCCTGAACGACAGGAAGTGGACGGGCGGCAAACGGGCTCTGAGGGACATGTAAGGGTACCTGATAGATGATTTTAGGCGCAAAGACCTGAGGGCCACTGTACTTGGTTGTTGCACTGTGAAGATTTTCGTTGATTTTCAATATATTTGACTAGACATTATTGGTGTGCACCAGCAAATGGACGGGCAGTCCGGGCGTCTGAGGGACACGTAGAGGTTAGCTAATAGATGATTTTAGGCGCAGAGACCTGCGGGCTACTCCACTTTGTTCCTGCACTGTGATGATTTTCGTGTATTTTCAATATATATTCATAGACATTATTGGTGTGCACCCAAAAATGGACGGGTGGTCTAGGTGTCGCGGGTCCTAGTCGATGTCCTGAATTAGGCACACAGTGGGTCAGAACCATCAAGAAAATAGATTCGCGAGCCCAGCGAACGGATAAATAAAGCAAGCAGCGCCTTGGCCCTTCATCATTCTAACTGTATGAAACGCTATACGGCACTTGATAACACTGTCTAACATCTCAGTCATGTATACCTAACCCACTTTCGTTTGTAGCAACTAAACTTTCACCGGCTTTTTGCATGTTTTGCTTTTGCAATGGCTGGAACTTGAGTGGACGAAACAGTCTTGCTACTAGATCCAATTTCTGTTTGACGTTTACTGCGGGTGGCTCATTGTATGGCAAACTTTTCTTATTGGATCATTCCACATTTCAAATACAAGGTGTTTTCGAGATGTGCGTCTGCCTTCGCAATGCAAAGTGTCAAGTCAAAGTCAAAGTGCGAAAAAAAAAGAAATTGTATGCTGGGTACTATATCGCGCTGGGAACCTGGCCACCTTAGGGGTTTTGGCCCGATTCTGGTATTCCACGGGGACTTTTCCTAGGTCTGTGGGCCCTAGGCGATAGGCGTGCATCTTTTGAAGAGATTGAGGATATTTGGGATAATTTTGGTGGCATTTTGAGTGCCCAACGAATTTATTTTTGTTGGATTTCCCGAAAGGGTAATGTCGGGGTACCTGGCCACCGTAAAAAACCCATTGCTACCGGCCAATGGGGGCGCGCACCGTTGACCATAATGTACATGGGTTCCAAATGATGTATTCTGGACGCTTATATTGTACATTGGACCTCGCAAAACTGCAGTACCGGAGTCGTCCCATGAGAACTGTGAGTGGCGGGATCCACACTGTGAGCTAAGTGAGGGAGTTGCGCCAGTTCACTGGAAGTCGATGGACCCACCTGGACCCAGATCCCTACTTCCGAGGCATGCTGCCGAGAACCCGACATTTAATCTTTTTTCCAGTGTCGAAAGCGTGATTTTCTACTTGTACTGACATCAAGAGAGACAGGGCGGTATTAGCGTAGTGAGCTATTGAGAGTATGAAAGTTTTATTTATCTTGATGGTTCATGCAAGGCACTGGAATTGTAGTCTTGAAGACCACATTGGTATCTCGAATCGAAGACTGCAGGTGTCGAGTTAGAGTTCCAATTGTGTTGGAGGATTCTGAAGTAAATAAAAAGGTTTACGCCGTGAGCTACATGCCCAGATGGAAGCCCAAGGTTGTGGCAGAAGAAGTAGCCCCCAAAGTCCTGGATTGCTCAAGTATTGGTTGAGAAACAGGCGAGGCGGTCGCTCGGAGTTAAGAAATTGATTTTCTCACCCTGCGGACCGCAATCAACCCGGGCACAGCTTTGGATCAACTCATCACTTTGGGTTGAAAATCGGTCTGAGGGTGCACAATGGGTCATATTGCACCATGCAAGTACAAAGGTGATATATTATTCACTCCAGAGTGTTATATTCGCCCTATGGCCAGCTTCCTAGTCACTGATAGTAGAAGTGATTCTGGTAAGTACGTGCGATATACGATGCGAGGACGAATGCAAAAGTAACGAAGAAAAGCAGGAAAGAAATGGATTTATGGATGTATGTATGTATGTATGTATGAAATCGATGCGATGCGTATACAAGTGTATGAGATGCATATGTATGTATATGGACGAATCGATGAATGATACTTGCAAACGATGGGTGAATGAATGGATGTATGATACGAGATTGTTATTATTTTGTTCATGTTAATCGATATGTCGTATGCGCGCGAGTCGGGTGCAAGAGCCCGTTATGCGTGAGCGTCTGCGTTAAGGTCCTGTTATAAGATTGATTATTCGATATGCCGGGTATGCGGGTCGGTGCGGGTGCGTCTGCGTTATGCCGAGCGAGTTAGAGTCCAGTTATAAGATTGATGCCATTAATGAGGGCGGCGACAAAGACGATGTCGGGTCGACGAATTTTGGGTGATCATGAATGAGTTCCGATACTGGGATGATGATGCATATGAGTGAGCGCATTGATATTTGAGATCATCGTGCTAAAGGAAATGAGCGGATGATATCGTGAGGTTTAGTTTAATTTAGTATTTATCTGTCGAGACAGGTCAGCGAGACCGAAGAACAAAGGTAAACACGTTGGATTTTAATCTGCAATGCAAGCGAAACGAGCGAAAATAGTTCGGTATCCGTAGTAGGGATAGTCAGCACATGGACGCGGACCCCCATAACAGACAAACCGTTCTATCGCTGAGGGCACGACATAAGCACGGGAGCAAGCAAATAGACCGAATGGACTTACAAAAGCAAGATAACCTTCTTACCCGTCTTTCACACGCGCAGCGCGACGATGTGGCCTCGTACAGCAGCGCGCACTGCTCCTTGTCCGCCCACGGAATCATCAGTTCGAGGGAGGTGACAGCACTTATGGTAGGTAACACGTTCGCGATGAGCTGGCTCGCCGTAAGCGACAGCGCGAGGTCCACGACTATCGCGCACGTCGATAAATAGAAGCACGGGGAAGAGAAGAGGCCACACACCCCTTCGCGGGCTCTGCACGACGCGGTCGAGCGTGTCCTTCCCGCCCTCCTTGAGCACCTTCACAACGCTCTTGCTCCCCCGCTCGTTCGTCGCGTACTCGAGCAGCCCAGCGAGGAGATGCTCGTCCAAACTGTGCTCGAGAACTAATGGGTGGTCAATCAATGCGGGGGGATAAAGGAAGGGACGTACTGTACTGGACGCAGTACGAATCCCACTGGCGCTTCGCAACCTCGCCGAAAACGACACCGCCCTGTCCCAGTAGCTCATCGGCGTTCTCGTCCCTCGGGATCTCCGCCAAGTTCTCGAACGCGCTGGACGAGAAACGTCAAGGCCAGCTAGACGCTGACAAGATAATGTAGCGCACCTGCACGACGATCGCGTCCATCTCATGGCAGGCGCGCGCCCACTTGCCCTTCAGCGACTTGTTCACGCTCTTCCGCCGCACCTGGAAGTAGCAGTTAACGTTAACACATGTCGATACGGCGCGAGAAAGATCGACCTCGAGCTTCTGCTGGAGGAAGATGCGCGCCTGCTGGTCCGCGCCCTTGATGATGCGCACGAGGAAGGCCGCGTACGTGATGATGCGCGCGACGAAAGTGGCGTACGCGATGATGCGCACGACGAAGGCGGCGTACGCGATGATGCGCGCGACGAAGGCGGCGTACGCGATGATGCGCGCGACGAAGGGACGGCGCCAGGTGCAGGAGGGAAAGGAAGCTGATGGACTGGGGGCGCTGTCAGTAAGCGAATAGCGGGACAGCAAGCATGAAGGAGGGAGAGATATAAATGAGGGTGAGAGGGTGAGAGGAACGATGGGCGTGAGCGCGAGGCGAAATGCGGAACGTCGGAGAGCGATGAGACGGAGGGAAGAATGAGGAGGGCGGACAAGAACGATGAGATACACGAGGAACGTGCATGGGCGGAGCGTGAAGGAGTAAAGTCGGAGGAAGAGAGAGAGGGTGGCAAGGACAACGAGATGGAGGAGAAACATGATGAGGAAGGCGTGGATGGGCAGCATCAATTGCGGGAGAAGGCAGGGAGACCGATGGAGCGGTGCAGGAAGGACGATCAACGTGAAGAGGAGGAAAGGGAGGGAGAGCGTGAATGAGGAGGATTGATGCGAGGAGAAGGCGATGAGACCAATGGGAAGAATGAGGTGAAGGAGGGAGCGTGAAGGAGAGAGGACAGAAGAGCGTAAGTGAATGAAGGGAGGATGGGAAGAGAAGAAGGGTGGCGAGGATGGCGAGATGGCGCAGCGTCGCAGGACAAGATGGACCAGCGACGAGCAGGGTAAGTAAAAGACGGGAGGGGAAGGAGCGTGGAAGCGTGGAGACGAGGAGGGAGAGATTCGGTAGGAACGCGGAGCGCAAGTGAGGTGAGCGTGGGAGCGAGGAAAGGCGAATGACAAGGATGATGAGATAGATGAGGAACGCGAAGGACGAAAATCGAGGACCGTATGTGAGGAAGGGAGGGCGTGAATCAGCGTCGATGGGTGGGGAAGAGGACGGGCGACGTCGAATGACGGTGAGCAGAAGATAAAGGAGGGGAAGGTCTATGAGCGAGGATAGGGAATGAGAAGGATGACTTGGAATGTCGTTGACTAGAAGATGAAAGACTCGAGAGCGATGAACGTGAGAGGAGGACCGTCAAAGTGATGAGGGACGATTGGAGCATAATGACGATGTAAGAGCGAGAGCGAGCAAAAGGAGGAGCGGCGGGAGGGAACGAGGTATTGAGCAACGAGGAAGGAGGAGCGGGAAGGGGAAGGAAAGAGCGCGAATGGAAGAACGAGGACTTGGGAACATTGAGCACAAAAACACACCTCATTCCTGCCATTACTCCCCCGCCCCTCTCCCCGCGCTCACAGCTCCCCCACCACAGCCCGTCGTCCCCGCGGAGCCAGTCCCCACTGCCGCCCGGGTGCGATAGTACACCTCGCCGAAGAGCGCGCCGCCCGGTGCGAGCGGGGAGTGGGTGTGCGTGTGCGTGTGGGAGGACGGAGAGTGTGCGCGGACCGCGGCGTCGACGACAGAGGGAAGAAGCGCGATGGCGCGACGCCGTGGGTGGAGTTGCTCGCGGTGGGGCTCTGTGCGTGTACAGGGGCGCGGCCGCGTGCATGGCGTGCGTCGGGGAGTGCAGGCTGTGCGAGTGCGAGGCGGAGTGCAGACTATGGGAAGGCGAGTGGATGCTGTGCGCGGGGGAGTGGAGGGGCGAGTCGAGGCCGTGCGGCGAGTCGAGCGGCGTGAGGAGAAGTCGAGCGATTGGGGTACAATGCTGCAGCGGCGTGGTGCCGGTAAAAGACTGCGAGGAAGTTCCGGATGCCCATGTGCCGTTCAAGTTGGAGGCGGAGAGCTCTTCCTAGTTATTCTTGCCAGTGCCGTGAGAAGCTGTGTATCCATCCGCGAATGCTTTGTGGCGATGCATTCACGCATCAGCAAACAATCGGCGTGGTCCGCAATTATCCACCATCTTGCCGCCACTCGCCACTTTTTTTCTGTTCAATTTCGTCCTCACGTCAGACTGTCTTCCTCCAAGTCCGTTTCACATCGATTCTCGACTCCGTCCTTCTAGGCGGCATGGCGCCTCCAAGAACAACAGCCTCTTTGTCTGCACGCCCGCAACTCCACATCGTCTGCGGCCCTGCTGCAGCCCTCTACTTCAAGCTCAAGGAGGCGATACATGCTACGTACGGTGAACGGGGTGGATGGAAGGGCAAGAGGGCTAGACACGTTGAAGTAAAGTACGCCTCACCTTTATCCTTTTATCTTCCCGTGGTGTATACTCCCCGCCGCGATCTCAAAGCCTCCGCAACTCGTTGCGTTGCACGGCCCGCACTCGTCGTGCATCGGACTCGGAGCCAACTCCGTCCCTATGCGGAACTCGATTCGATGAGATGCGCGGGGGAGCCCTCGTCAAGCTCGCTCATAGCAACGGTTCTTACCGCTTTCCTCTGTCTCTCCATGTCGTCTTCGCTGACGCTCCCAATCAGGCGTACCTACTCCCCACTCCATTCGCGGCAGTGCTTAGCGCCGGTTATTTGCTTGGCTTCCTCGTGCACCGACCGAGCCGCGCATTCGCCTCGCCGCAAACACACCCCGCGACGTCCTCCAAAAGCGGTTTGCAGCTTCGCCGCATATCGCGTCAGCGGCACCCCCCACGCCTTCGTAGCCTACACTTCCGTTTCGTTTCGCGACAACGTCTTCGTCCGCAACAACGCCTCTGGATCCCAGGGCTCCAGTAATATTTGACTGACATACAACTCTTCACACGAGGCGCTGCATACAGCACTGTGCGTCCGTCACCTTTCGCGCGCAGGCTACATCCTCGCATCCCTTCCGCCGCTCTCTCCCCGAGTCGAAGCAGCTGCCTCCACCGTATCATTCGCCCACGCCCAACGCAGCCGCGGCATATGCGATCTCGCTGGTGGCCTGCGCGCTTCTCTGTCTGCCCACGGCGCCTGCGTCTTCGTCGGGCACGAGTACGTGTTCCCCCATTTCTCCAAACATTCCCCTTGCTGATTCGCGAGTGCATAGGCCGGCTGCGTGGCACCGTCTCAGGCTTCCGCGCCGTTGGGTGCGATATCCTACGCCGCTCGCAGGTGCGGGCCTCGCGGTAGCGAGAAATGATGAAGATCAGGCGGATGGCCCTCGCGCTTTTTCCTAGCACAGCTTAACGGGGAGGAGTCTCGGCGCGCCCAATCATCCGGCCCGTCTCTCTCTGTCCCCCGCACCTTCTAGCTTCGCCACTACCCTAGCAGCAATGGTGCTTTACACGGTGTGCGTGGCATATAGAGGGACCTGCGCACTCTGACTTCAGGCTGCCCCGTACCGTCTCCGTCTCCGTCTCCCTCGAGACGCCCCCGCTTTTCTGCGTGATGTTTTTTCTGTGCTGACATTCTGTTTTTCTTGTTGTTTCTATGCTTCTGGCACTCCAGTCTTCGCTCGCTCGTCGGAAACGCTATGATGACGCCGCCATCTGTGGTCCTTCCCGTGCGCAAACCCCCGCGGAATCTCGGGTTAGAGGGTTTCGGGGTGGCGCTGGTGCCCCCGCGCTTGGATTGCAGGCGGGTGGATCGTATACGTATATCATTTGCCAATTTTCGAGTCTCGAGTCTCGACCGGCACGTATGCGTCTGCCAGGGTCTAGTCTCGGATGGTGATTTTCTTTCTCATCTAGCTTCCATCAGCATAGTTAAGCTTCTTTTTTTTTGCAGACATCATCGCGCAAGAAGTCGCGGCTACACGTGTCCTTCAATTTTCCTTTTTTTCTGTCTTTGAAATTCCAATTTCCACTAACACAGTATGTTTATCTAGCATCTCAACAACACGGCCAACACTCCCAACCGAACATATGGGCACTTGTACAGCGTCTCGTGTCCACTTTTCTTTGGTGATTGCCAGGGTGTGAAATTTAAACACAGGTACATGAAGGTTTCTCGCCACAGAAATGAGACTTAGATCCAAACACTGGGTGTAAAGCTTCCGGTCATCAGTGATGATATTTTTGTTTTCGTGGACTCGGAAAACTTCCCAGCGGGATTAATCACTACACAAACTTGGATAGGAAAACCAGCTGCCATATAAAAGTAGGACTATGGTTGACATGTCTTTCTATGAAGACTAGTCCAAAATTTGCTGTCACATCCACTTGGACAGGTATCCCCAACATGCAATGGTAGTTGACTGACAAGGGGCACTTCCTTTCCGGAAAGGGCTGACTGGATAGCCGTTGTTTACAGAGATTGTTTCTGCAGTACTTGATGCGCAGAGATTCCCGAAAAGGACGTGCGTTGTTTGATGATGTGAGATGATGTCAGCATCGCGGCTGCAAACCTCTGCCGTACTCGCTGTCAATGCAATGTCAGCGCGTCAGCTTTTATTAGAGTCTTGAAGTGCTCACTGGTCCTGGCTCACTGTTTTTCTAAGCAATGTGCACTGAAATCTCGGAGACTTAGGTCGCAATCTGGACAACTGCCTCAAATATCTTCGCAGTACTGTATCGGACGGCGGCGGACACATTATTATTATCATGGTGTTGAGGAAATCTTTTACAGAGAGGCGGCAGGCATCCCGGAACGGAGTGAAGTTTGTGGGGAGGGTGGTCCAGGTGGCACTGCGGTGGTGCGCGGGTGGGTCCAGGTGGCCGGTTTTACAAGGGAGGTGGGTGGGTGGTGGCCAGGACGCTGCGGAAAATAGACAAAATTCCGTACGCAAATCCTTTTATAGAAGTCTGGCACTCCGCCCGACGGTCGGGTATCAATAATGTAATGCACTAGGAGGGATTTTGATAGAATATAGGTATCAATAGTATCATGATAACCAGTTACTCAGATTAGAGCTGAACTGAAGGGCAAGCAGGTTTTGAGTAGTGATCAGTGCCATCACAGGTTGAATATAGCACCCATGCGGGAAATGTGCCCACCCTGGATTTTTTATTCCCAGAGGTGTCTGCAGTACTGGGGGGTGGGCCACCTTCTTAAGATGGCTCTAAGAGGGGGTACTACAGACCCAGAATATGTGAAAAGAATCGAATAATATCAAGAAATGCGGGTCGATAATACTAGACACCCCGTACTGTGGCCTGGGACAACACAGATATTTGGGATATTTTCGACAGTCATAACGACCCCACAGCGCGTGTCTATGGCTCCAAAGAAAAGCTTTATGACGACTGAAGGAATACAGGTTATGAAAATTGATTTGAGCTTTATTACAACTGGAGGAATGCAGGTTATGAAAACTGATTAGTCAAATTTGGCGGGGTCAGGTATGAATCAAATGACGAACTTACACAGACCAGAAAGCACCCGCAGTCCAAGGCAGTCCACCATTGTATCTGTAAGACTTTTTGGCATACCATACAAAGGAAGGAGCCAGACGTGGGTCTTGAACAAGGCTGAGAACCCAGGGTGTGTCCATGTTTTGTATGTCCGGTTTTTCTCCTGATACGGAAAATAGATTTGGAAGAGATCTGTCTCTTCAAAGTTTTCTTACAGGGAGTTTGAATTTTCGATGAGGCGAAATTTCTCCAGTCAAAACTACCTACATCGGGAATCCCCGACTGTACTAGCGGCCGGTTAGAAAGCTCCAGCCGCTTTGCCATCACCTTTGGATCGACTGTCATCAAAACCGGGGTTTCTGAATAGAATTACCCAATTTCCCATATCTGAGTTCCTCCTTACGTTATTTCTTTTGCTGAAGTCTTGTTACTGTCCCACAGATGCCTGTTAATGAGCTGGCACACAGAATCAAGAGGCCCTTCCACCTGCATCCTTATTATTTCATTGTGCTGTTCCCATGCATCTGAATTGCTTCCGGCAAAATTTGTTGGGTGTGTGATTTCAAGATTGTTCTGTGAATCACCAATTCCCCAGTGTTCAGCACTTCCAATCTTGAAATAACCTCTTTAGTTGAATATCAGCCAGGTGTCCTGTGTGTTTATCAGACATCTCTGAATTCTCTTCCAGGGTAATTTTCAATTTGAACTATGAGTTGATCTGTTCAGACTTATTCAGATGCTTGGTACTGCTTCGGTGTGTTAGATGTATTGATATACTGAGTAGGACTACATAAGTACGAAGTTTCTGCCAGACCCCGCCACAGCCCCACACCCCAAGCACTCATAAGGCCGGTAGTAATCGGCCTAGAAGTTTTAATCAAGTTTTGATCCTGGTTATCAAATTTCGGGCTCCTTTTCTCTGTAGAAAAGACCGACCCCAGCACATGATTGGACGGATTCAAGCTTGTTTTTTCACTGGTGATGAACACCGCCTCTCGCTGATCACAGTGGCACAATGCACCAAAGTTCAGCAGTGAAATCAAATCCAAAAGAGTTAGATGAAGTCTACACTCCAATATGCATCAAATCCACTACCAACTCAAACTCTAATGCCGTGTGTGTGTTCAGGGAAGTAGGTCAGGCGTATCAACCTTCAATCTCAAAAATATCCTTAGAGGTCCTTGCCAGGCTCACACTATATGTGCAATTATAACCAAATGTATTGAATATTCCTAGTTACTACCCCAACTACCCACTGTTGGACTTTAGGCAAGTTGGCACAAGGCTGTGCAGAGTATAACCAAGTTATCACACAGGGACTGAGTCCAATAAACTGGTATAGCTCAAGTAAAGAATTCAGACGACAGCTAGTGTCTGAGAGGTCTAAGATATGCCAAGAGGGGAGTGGGATTCACTGTCCCAATTTAATTTACATGCAGATTTATATACTGTACACTATGTAATAAAGAATTAGTCAAAACTCCGTTGTTCCGCCGCAACTTCTTCATGTGAGACCATCCAGGCCAAGCCAATTAGTCAGTATAGTTTGTCCCAGAACAGCTCTGAGTGATTTCTACCCAAAATCAAGTTATTCCTCAAGGAATAACACAGCCTTTTCAATTGTATCCTGTGCTGTCAGAAATTCCCATAGCAACTATGAGTCATTGAGAGTCAGAAAACAGCACCCAAGGCCGCTCCGGCCATTCTGGATGATGCCTAGACTCTTTCTATGGTGTTTAGCTTTCTCCGACCTCAAGGAGTGCCTGCCAATGCCCAGAGAATTCCCACAGTTACCCAATAAGGTAAGTTAGTACCTTCCTTAGATGTATCCCTTTTTTGAAGTCCTGAGAGCAAACCAAAGGTTATTCTTTTGTCCTGTGGCTTTTTATGTGTTCCTTCCAATATCCCATGTGTTTGGTATATGGCCTAGCATCTCTATTGTACTCAAACTCATTGCACAGTGAGTACAACTTGCAGCAGTATTCCAGTAGCCAGCATAGTGAATGTTATCTTTAAAACTGGTGTCTCAATGTGTCCAGCGGCCTAGCACTCAGTCCTGGGATAGACTAGCACTCGAATATAGTCTTATTGACAGGTTTTATCAGTTTATCCAACTGAAAGGTCGCAAAATTGTATTATTTTTAAGCATGTTCAAATTCATGCCTCATCAACAGAATCCAATCCAATCCGACTTACTTCTTCCGCAAGAGTCACATTTCACGCTGAAACGGTGCACTCGAGCGTGGCCTATGCTAGGACCAATATAGAGTGATGCAAAACACCAAACCAACCAACCAACACACACACAACACACAGTGCGGACTTGAGTTCAGGTCTATGCCGCAGTATACGACTAAGATTGAACCAACACTATTGATATTGGATGAATCGAACTTCAGAGTCTGTCTAGGACTTGTGGGAGGCAACAATAGTTGATAAACAACTGAAATGGGCTACCAAGTTACCGAAGCAACGGGGTTTATATGGGTTTTATGTGTTCCTAGGAACGGGCTTTACTCCCTAGGATGCTACTGTGATCACTAGGAGTGGGTATAGGGGACTGCGACCACACCAATTCATGGAGTTCCAACAGACGACCTGTGTGTACAAACGACAGGTACCTTTTAGACGGTATTGCGATGCTACCAATTCGTAGAATGCCAACAATAGACCTCGGCTCTCAGGCACTGAGGTACCTTTGTACTGCGATCGCACCGATTCGTACGATTCCAACAATAGACCTTGGTATAAAAACCAAGGTACCTTTAGGGTACTGCGACCACACCAATTCGTGGAGTTCCAACAGCAGACCTCAGTATACAAACCGAGGTACCTTTGCACTAGCAGCTGCAGCTACAAGCAAGCTTGGTACTTAAAGCTTTCGAAGGTAGCCAACAATCAAAGGTCTTATATTGAACAGATACAGAAGAGATGAGATGTTTTATATCAACAAATCTCTGCGGTCAATCCAAGAGTCTATCAATGCCTTGACAAGCAATGCTGCGACCAAAGTCTAGGCAATACTGGGGCGTGATATGCTCCTGAACCGCAGGATCTAGCTGGGGTTTTATACTACTTTGAGAATACATGACAGTGAGATATGAGTAAACAGAAATAATACGAAATGAGTAACTGAGTAGAGAGTATTGGAAATTCAGAGAGACGGCCGGTTATGCCGCCATGATTCGTAGCTGAAACTGCCGAAACAGTCATCGCAATGACTCCTAGGAGTCATATTGGGTATATTTGATTTATTATCCTAGGGACGGCTGCGCCGACGCGTATGCCGCTGTGAGGACTTTTTGGTGCGGCTTGGTTTATAACACCAAGCCTTGTGTCATCCCGTCGTTGCTCAGCCATGCCGTGGCGCTGAATAGCCACGCAGCATGCTCGGGTATATCTCTCTTGCAGCCAGCTCCCATATGTATTCTAAATATGGTTGCTTTGTCTTTGTTATTTGCCTTTGCAAACGCGACGCGTGTGTCACATGGGTTCTAGACCTATAGCCAGGTCCCGTGGATTATGCCTGGTGGTTCGTACTTCGTTGGAAGTAACCCTAGGTAGGGTGCGCCACTCAGTCGTAATAGTAATTACTGCTCCTAGGACAGTTGACCATCCTAGACATGCAGCTATCCGTGTGTACGATGTCCCCTAGGTAGAATAATTATCCTATTTAGGGCCAACGCCGTGCCATAAACCTCAACCGTGCAGTCTCTTGGGTGGTTTCCGGATATAATCCTCATTGTCTGCCTTGGGCTTTGGCATATCTCCTTGGTATGGTGTCTAACTTCGCCGCGCAATCCGCCCCTATATATAGGTTATGGACTGAATCAGACGGTGCTTCCTAGTATATGCCAGCGATCCCGACTCCCATTTGGGAAGAGCCAAGAATCCCACGTACATACACTATTCCAGACCTCTTGTATAATTAACACTCAGTCAGCAACTCGGAGCTCACTCTGACTCTAATTGTATATCACCGAACAGGGTCCCTAGGAATGGTGACTGTTCCCTTATAGATGTTCCTAGGGAGGTAAGTCGTCCCTAGGAGCGACAAAATAGCTGGTTTACACGCCTAGGCGCAGACCTGCCGTCTCAACGTGTCCTCACATTCCCCTTGCACCCCCACGACATCTCCAACATTTGTGTGCACCCGAGCCATGTTCCTGGCTGCAGACTCATTTGTTGTCATCATTACATGGCATTATTGTCTCGGACCTGTTACATTCCCTGCGACTCATATAGCCTCCAGGGGTTGTTCCCCCTTTTATTACTTACTTCTTGTATATATACCTTACCACCCACTTGTATTCAGGACCAGATTTGATATATCACTTTGCCCCCCAATCTCGCATGCCGCCTTAGTCCTTCGTTGCCATCTCGATGCTCACTCTCGCCTCGTCCCTCGTCATCCACACTCTCGTACTGTTTTATTTCTTCATCACACCTGTCTCCGCTCGCCATTTCACTGCCAAGACATCATATTCCCCATTTCCTACTTTTCCCCACCAGTCGTGCTCTGAGGATGGTTTGACCCACCCACACATATTTCATCTTACCGTTGCCCTGGGACTTGCTTGCTTGATTTTTTCAGCTCACGCTCTTGGACGCGCCGTAAGCGTGTCACTGGCTTGTATGAAAGACAAGCTTAAGGGAAAAGACACCACTGCCACTCCAATTAACATTACCCCTACTGCCATCCCCACTGCAAACAGGGGGAAAGTGGTATTTCTGGTGGGATCAAAACACCCCTGTCGTGGCCGGAGTTGTCCCCTGACATTTATGGAATACTGAATTCAACTGCACTATTACACTGGTACAATATCAATATTAATTCAGACGCACACGGATTCTATATCGCGAACTGAATTGGTCTTTTGCAGCAACCCACCCGCGAGGCTACTGAAAGATGGGCCCAGCAACAGAACTCAGCCCCATCGGAGAGCTCGAGCAATATCTCCCCGAACAGAATAGTGCGAGGGTTAAATATTAGTTGTAAGAGTCAAGAACATTGAGGGGAAAAGGAATCCCTGCAAAAATAATGATAAGAAGAATCAATGACCATTTTGGAAGCCAGAGGCGTTGCATATCTGTTGCGGCGCGCATCCTACAGAATCAAGAACGCAAGAATGCTGGAACGTAGAGTGGAGAATCTGGTTGTTGACCCGCACGGAAAAGCGGTTAAAGAAGACTCGATAATGAGTCCCGGTGTAGTGGTGGATCCTAGTCGTGGTTCGGAGGCATTCTGTGGATCAGTTTGTACATCAGTAGTCAGGCGCAGCCTCGAGGCAGCCTAAGGCCATTCTACCCTGTACTGCAACGACGTCGTGCAATCCACTGGTCTCTTGGGCTAGTTCGTGCGTCTCTCTCTACCGGTGGAATTCGACACCTGTAGGCTGACTGACTATCCGTTTGCCATAATGCCGGAGGTCATCTGGAAAACCTGGTTACTTGAAAGCTCGAATATGGGCTGAGAGGACGGCTGGGTAGATCCGTCGTTGGAGACACTGATTAGGACGCGGATGGGCAATGAAACTCGTTCCGTTCATCCCGGGAAGCCCGGTGGTCTAACCAACGAAAATGAGCATGATTGCAGTAATTAGGTTCCCTTCCCAGTGAGTGGAACTGGAACTGGAACTGGAACTGGAGTTTTATTATATGCTGTACCTGGCCATAATAGCTACGCAGCAGTACTAATAGGTATATACCTACCAAAGGGACGGAAATGGGAAGGTCAAACAGTGGGGGTTTTTATACGTCAGTTATAAGTGAGTGCAACAGCTCAGAACAACTACTCCGACAGATGAACCGAGAGCAGCACTGGACGGACGAAGCACCGATGAATGCGCGAGAACCAACAGGACCGTGGACTGTGCCCCCGACTAGACCTGCGTTGAGTCATCCACGTCTCCGGCGAGTTTTAGATTGAGATAACCCCAGAATACAAGTGTGGAAGAGCAAAAGATACTAGGGAATGTGGACAAGGACTGAAAATCACGCCAACAAGCTCAAGAAAAAAATTGACAGTGCATGACATACAAAAGAGAAGTGACAGTCGAGCGCAGGGCTTCAACACACGGTGTGGTTTAGGATTTCCAAGGAAATAGCGAGGAGCCAATGTACCTCGGAACTGAGCCTCCGAGTTATTATTCCTGCTCACAAAGTCGGAGATTCGCAGTGCGTGAGCTCTCTCCGAGGGATGGGCGACAAGCCGAATGTACACACGCTTCACTCGCACAACGAGCACCCGCCAACGAATCCGCATGGAACTGCGCCGTCGCGTCTCTGCGTCTGAGATGGTATGCACTACGGTAGAGCTCAGAAAATACTGAAAATTAAGTGGCAGAGGCTGCCCCTGTGCTACAGGTGTGCATAGGATAATCAAAAGGATAATGGCGCAACATGTAGCGAACACCTTACTGCGTACCACTTCAGTAAAATGCATTCGAAAAGTAAGAGCGGTGCCATACCAAATGCTCGCGGGGTGCACACACAGAGCATGGCACAGCAGAACTTTCTTTCCATGCTACAAAAAATGATGAATGAAAGGGAAAGTGGATCAGAGAACTACTCATTGTTACCCACATTGTGAAATTATCAAACCACCCAACCATGGGTTCGGAAGACTCTATGTCGTGAGGTACGGGAATCAACAACGTGTGATGGTGTCGGTGTGTGAATGAGATAACCTTGCTTTAGTATGCCTGATGCACATAAGTCCATGCAGCGAAAGAGACTGTGTTTGACTCACCAACCCTATGTGGATAAATCTATTTGGCAATATATATTTATACAACATGCCTTGTCAATGGCACAGTAAACTATGGAAATAGAGAGGACACACAAGATGGACCTCTGCTCCGCTCCGGTATCTAGGGTCCAGGGACGGCTTGAACATACTTAAGAGAGTGCAATGTCAGAGGGCGCGACAGGATCAATTCAATACAGTGGATCGAACATTCATGGTTGAGAAAGAAAAATGCATTCATTCAGCATAAGAACAGATGCAGATGCAGAGAGGGATAAAATATTGAGCACAAACAATAAACCTGGGAGTCCAATCAGGGTAATTAAACAGTGCTGCGTCTGGAGGGCCGTACATAGTCTTCCGTTCAATAATAGAACAACCAAGCTGTAAGAATATTTTGCACCGTATTAAATACAGGAGAGTTTTGGGTCGAAGGGCAGAGGAAGCGAGTGCGGCCATCAATTTTTCGAATAGATCACCGTCATGGGGCAAAAAGCTGAACTAAAAAACACAAAGGCCTTGAATCTGGAGGGCGACACCTGGACAACAGTAATTGGCCAGCGAAAACACTTCATGAATTCCCCGGAGTCCGAAGCATGCCAGAGGGTAAGCCAGGAACATGGGTGAGCATAGAGTTGATCTGACACAAAGTAGACGAAGGTCCCGAGCCGCGGACAGAAGAAGTGTTGAGGGAGAGGCCGAGAAAGAATGTTGCAGGTATAGCAATTTGGGGACAAGAGAAATGGGCACAGGGCTGCTTCCAAACGAAATGCAATACGGCTTTTCCATATCTGGAGTCACTCCGGAGGGATTGCGTGGCCCCCCGGCCTTACAAAAATAGAATTGGCTGTCACTGCAGGCAAGGTACATTGGAACCACCGATTTGAATTGGAGTTTTTGGTGATTTTATACTTAATGCCTTCATTAAACTACCAATGATTTTAGTCTGATTTTGCCTTGATTTTATTGGGTATCACGATGATATCAGTGATAATATTGTTAAATAGCGATACAATCACAATAATATCAGCTGATAGTATATTGAAGTCATTAAATATAAAACCATCAAAAAATCCAATTCAAATCAGTGGTTCCAATGTACCTTGCCTGCAGTGTGTGCCGTAGGCAGCAGCAACTGTGGTGAACTGCAGGTAGATCAGGTGTTCCGCCGCATGGCGTTCTTCTGTGAAAATATCCATATGTTTTAGGATGTATTCCAAGTTGTGCCAAACAGTGGCTGTGCCATGCCGTTCTGAATGTCATCACAAAGTTGGATAGATGTTGCTTTTGGGTGTCGACAGATAACACAGGCAGCAGCAAAATGATAAATCTATGTAAAATTACAGAAATGATATCAGATATACAAAGAAGAGAATGAATATGAGTAATAAGGGGAAAGGATTTAAAAGAAATGCGGATGTGGGGAGTCGAACAGGCGACCTCCAGATTTCGTTGGGGGGGGTACCACCACTAATATATCACAAAAATTGTAGTGAAAGTTGTTAAAAAGCCTTCAACACAGCCACTATTTTACCAGGCACGAAAAATGGAACAAGGATTGAGAGAGGTCGCGAAATCCTCATATCAGTTCGTTAAATGGACGATCACTTACTTACATAAGTACTCGCAATCGAGACGGTGCCTGGCATTGAAACTGCCAGATGCAGCATACTGTATAGATCTGTACGGTAGCAATGTAACGCATAACGCTGCCTCAAAAATGTTGCCTAATTTCCAGATCGTAAAGCGTAACGGAGGCGGGGTTGCTACCCGGTAACCTATATTTTAAAATACATTTTCCACTGCAAAACAAGGTCAAAAGATCATTAAAAAATCTACAGCTATCTATAAAGAGGTAAAGGTCTCAGCTGCCAAATTTCCTTTACTCCACGGCACACCATTATCATTGTATGCTCAAATGTTCTCCACATCTCCACTGCTCCTCAACCTTTAATTCAAGCTTCGAGCTCTTGGGGGTCCCCAGAGGCATTTTGAGGCCGAAAAACTTGGATGGGGGTGGCATGGTGAATCAGATGATCATTCAAGCTGCATCTGGTATTTATCCTACCTGAATGCATATCCCATTGTTCAAGTAATTACCATTTCGACTCATTTGTGGCAAAAAAAATCGACCACTGTTGCCTAAATTAGGCAACGTAACACCTAACAGGGGCTCGGTTGCTAGAGGACAACCTAAAAAAATTGTAATGCCTCCGGCGCGGTTGCCTACATACAGATCTATACAGTAGTGGGTATTCTGCAACAGACATTGAGCCTAATATCTATCCGACAGCAAGTATCTGAGATTGTAAATTACATGGAAAATAGTTGGACAATCCAATCAGCATATCATCACGGCCCATGGACAAACACAGAAAAACACTGGAAGAAGCTTACCTCACTGGCAACTGGGGAGGCACCAATGATTCTTGACAGAAGTTCTAGCAGGAAATACTGGGCTATAGTGAACAGATAGGTCTTTAGTGGTCCTCTCGCATCCACACCCATTAGACCCGACTGCACTAAAATCATATTATCAAAGGTGGAATTTGATCGGGCACGCAAAGTAAACTTTGACTTGAATAAATGTTCATACACACTTGTGGAAGCTGACTGGGGAAAGAGGATACTTGAAGCCAGGCAAAAATGGAGAAATGGTCACTTTATTGCTCATCTGTGTTCCTGTGTGTACTACCGTTGCTGATTATTCCGGGTGACACAGATGGCCGCTGATATGGCCCAGATTAGTCCAGCTGTGAAATTGCGCATTTTTGACTTTCTAAGGGTCCAGAAATGGGTCCACAGACTGTTGGATGCGCTCCGCTGAGGCTAATTGTGCTGTGTGGACCCCTGTTTGCTGATACATAAGAGAGTCAGAGTGAGCTCTGAGCTGCTGATTGAGTGTTAATCATGTGAGAGGTGTGAATCAGTGTATGTTCATGGGATTCTTGGCCCTTACCAATTGGGGGTCAGGATCACTGTCATGTGCTAGGAAGCACTGTCAGACTCAGTCCACAACCTATATGTAGGGGTAGATTGCACTGCAAAGGCTAGACACCTACCAAGGAGATATAACACAAAGCCCAGACCAAAGACGAGGATTGAATCTACTATCAACTACAGATTTGTGGGAAAGACTAAGGCTAGGAGGTTGAGATACATGGAACACAGGCTCTGCGGAAGGCTCAGGCAGCACCACAGACCCATAGTTCCATGTCCAATTTGATTTCTGTTATTCATAATGATTGTGAACTGCAGGGATCAAACACAGTTGATACCTAGCAAGGCCTAGAACACACGTAACGAGACAGAAGTGCTCAGATCAGACAACAAAGACAAGCACAATCGATCTCTTTCGGATCCAGTGCAGGAAACCAGATTGGGACATAGCATATGCATGAACAGACAGCTCTGTGGACCCACTTAGCAGCTATTGCTTATCAGGGCTTGGTACACTTACCAACCAAGCCAGCAGGAAATGTCAGGACAGCAATACACGAATTGTGTCGGCACCTCGGTGGGCAATTCAAATATACCCTTTATAGGTCAACGAGTCAAACAAGATGACTCTTTCAGCTGCAGCATCTCACCAAGCAACTTGGCATCTGTTTACGTGGCTGCTGCATATCAAATATCCCTACTCAATTACTCATTATCAGTTTATCATGTATTTATCAGAAGTAGTATAAAAGGCCTGCCAGAACCCGAAACACCTCAGTTCATCCTTGCCCCCAGTATTGCTGTGACTATGGTCTAAAGCGTGCTTATACGGTGTTGGTGTTCTCTGGTCAGCTTCGTGGAGATTTGTTATCATACAATCTTTCGTTTGTAGTTGCTCATTACAGTCATTCCGCGGTCCTTGCAAAATCAGCGGTCCTTGCAAATTGTCATTTTCTCTGCCGATTTAAAAGCTTTCTATGAGGTTTTTTTTGCTATATGTCCTCTTCTATGTCCATTCTCCTTCGTAGGATTTTCACTGCCACCAAAAAGTGAAAAATGATCGAACTATAAATAGATCATGGGCGAAAATTACAGTTTATGGAGCTATCAGCCATGAATGATGTACTTTTTGATCAGATAAAATAAGGAGGCTCTTCTTTAATAGTATATGTCTCCCACACAAAAAATCCGAGCTGCTCTGGTGGTCATAAGGTAGTGGAATCAGGCAATTAGACCTCAAACAGTGTTCACATGAGTATAAACGCATGCAAACAGAACCTCATTACTGGAAATTGAATGAAATGACTCTCATTGAGTCGTATGATGTTCAATGATAGAGGGAATCAAGTAAAATGTACAGTTTTCCATTTAATTTTGCCCTACAGCAGAAAACCTGAATCCAAGGAAAGAACTGGAATGGGACCAGGTATGATTCATGTGAAGACCTATGAGGGGTCCAAAGTGTCATATGATTGAGTAACCAGCTCAAATTTTGAGTCACTTTATATTTTTCGTACATTATTTGCAAATTTGCAAGGACCGGTCATGGTGAAAAACCCCTCTCACACCGATTGGCCTCAGCTGGCCAAAAACCATTGGATTTTCCCAAATGTTTCTGCAGGACCATGTTATACGATGACAGACACTCACCCTACATATTTAGTTTTCTACGAGAGCCTCGATATTCGTGCTAAAAAGCAGAAATTTAAAAAGCTCTTGCAAGGACCATGGAATGACTGTAACAGAGATTTTGGTTGTTGGCTTTTAACAAAGCTTTAAGGCATCTAAGCTCACATTGTTTCCCTTTAAGTAGCAATCCATGTATAAAACCCTGAAAGGTACTTGGGTAGCAAAGCCTAAGTCCTCTGTTCGAGCTTATTTAGAGTAAGAGCATTGCCCCAAAGGTACTTTGGTAATGAAGCCAGAGTCTATTGTTTGAACCTCTCGTTTAGGGAGTTCGGTTCAGTGCCCCAAAAACACTTGGGTAACGAAGCCCAAGTCTGCTGTCAGGCTCGTCGTAGTGGTGACAGTGCCCTAAAGGTACTTTGGTAACGAATCCAGAGTCCACTGTTCAAACATCTTGTTAGGGAGTTCAGTTTAGCGCCCTATACTCACTAAAGGGACATACAGCTGCCCCCGTGGACCCCTCTGCTGGCTATAATTAGCTCTGGGGAACCCTAAAACTATCCAATTACCCTATTTACCTCGGTACTTGGGTGGACAATTCAGCCAGTTACACTGCTGAAGGACCTCTTTTGAATCTATTAGACTTTGGAGTGTGAGTTTCCAACTCAAAGTCAGAGAATTCAATCTTCGTCGCATACTACGACAAGACCCTGAACTCAGCTCGCCTTGGCTGTGTATTAAGTGTGTGTGTGTGTTATGTGGTTGTTTTGTGCATTAGCAGAGTAAGTCATATTTCATAGGCATAGCCAGAGGCACCATTTCACTGCACGCATGCCCTGGGAGGAGGGAGATTAGACTGGCAGTGTGCCAGAGTCAAACACAACAAATGGACCTCTGGAATTCAGGATGGGAGAGGAGATAATGGGCATAAAGAAGAAGCCAAGAGGTCAGGGAGGAGCTGCCTTTGGAATGGAGGTTGAATAATTGATCAGCGAGGTTCAGAATAAAACACCTTTCATAAATCACCTTGTTCCTGAGGCAATCTTGTATTAATTGATCGGTCAAGTTGGCAGCACATCCGGGGATTTTCAATGGAAACTTGGCTGCCTGCATCAGTGACTTTGAGCAGAAGGTGACAAACAGGGTAAGTTCGCTTCGAAAAGACAAATAGGTTCAATCTGATTGGAGGCACCTGCTTAATATATGAAGTATAAAGATGCTCCAAGCCTGAGTGCATAAGCCTCCAATGATCCCGGAGGCAGTGGTGTGTCAAGTCAAACTGCGAGTATGTAGCGTTTAAAGATAAATATACAAAGAAACGTGTGCTGGGTCCAAGTACATGAAGACAGCGCTGACCGGAGGCCAGAAGCTGTCCTGTGCAAGGCTGAGAAGTTGTCTTGCAGGAGCACAATCCAGAGCCGGATTCATGCAGGGCTTTAAAATTGAATGAATGTATATAGATTCACTGTGGTATTTCACTCAACTCATTTTGGTCGCACTCCACCAGCTTAGAGGGGGCAACGGCAAGAGTGTAGGTGGGAGCAGCCTGAGAGGCAGAGTAGGAGTAGAGTTGGGGATTGCGCATCATGGGCTCAAGGGCGAGAGTGGGCGCAAGGAGGAAAGTACCAGTGGCATGGAATGGGATGATGACGAGGATGAATGCGGAATGTGGGCTTGCAGTGGGGGGAGGTGGAGGGCAAGGGCGCCTTGTTACGGCATTGGCGTAGGCACAGCAGGACGGGCGGCGGAGGAGTGCATGCACTGATGAGAGTGGTGGGATGGTTCAAGCGGATGGACAGGGAGATGGTGAGAGTGTAGACTGCTAGTGGTGTGGAGAGTGCGCACAGGGCACGTGGTGGATGCAGAATGAGTTGTGGGCGAGCGCGGATGGAGGCCGGCACTTGAGGTAGAGTACATCAGCAAAGAAGGAAGTGATGTTGCAGCTGAGCAGGATATGTTAGAGGACATGCAAGTGCCGAGGGAGGGTGACTCGCAAGTGTGGGACAAATGCGCAGGGAGAGGTGAAGGCATGGCGGATGGGCATGGCCATGGTGCACCTCCTCACGCTCCTCTCACCAACATGCAGAAGACAGATGGGTCGGTGCTGAGCCTGAGGCCTGAGGGAGCAGTGATGATGCTTGCGGCAGGCAGTCATGGTCAAATAACATGTCTCGCATACAGCTCCAAACAACGTGTCCGCACCTCTCACGCCATTAATAACTCCGCGACACCTCCTGGGCTGGCAGAGCACCCGCAGCAAGCTGTGATGGCCAATTTGGCATGTTATTTTCAAACGAGTAGGTGAGCTAGCTGTCCACTTCGATGCTGACCACGAGTATTTGCACTCTTTTGAAGAACAACTATTCAAACACTGAATTATCACCTTCAGCCTGAAATATCAATTCTAAATCATCAATCTTCAGCTTGAGTCTCTGAAATGTCCCTGTTGGGTGTATGGGTGTGAACATAAAAAGCAGAAAGATACTGCCTGAGTTATTGGTCTATTGGTCTAGGAGAAATCGCGCTGTGCTATGCACTGATCACGGAGTATTAGATTTGCACTTGGGAAAAGTTGGTGTTGTTATGTGTCTATCTACTTGAGATTTTGACACAATTTTTTTCACCTTTTTTGCTCAGCTTGGTTGGGAATCGGTACCCTGCGAGTCTTGTTTTTGCCTTGAGTCTTGGATTCCCAACTGGCTTGGTTTCCAGTTGAGTGAAGCGATAAGTCTAGTTCAATCTTTTGTGTTGTGAGTCTTGCTTGTACTCTCGAGCATTGAGTGCGTGTCTCGGACATTTTGTTCTTCCAGTCACTAAGCTTCTTGGGTTGGATGCAATGCACAAACATTGGGTCGGGTGTGATATACATAAGACTTGTTGAGGCTCCCATAGAGGTTGTAACTTGTACCCTCTAACACTCCATCAAATAAAATCAAGACTGTAAATTGCAAGGAGTCCTACAGAAACAGGGACTAAACTCCTTCTACACCTACCCATATATATCCCTATCCCACACAGTTGTTATATCCCACAAGTTAAACCCCAAAATGTATGAAGGGTACCCAGTGTACAAATGATTTCTTCACTCTGCACTGTTCTCGAAGCTTCTGGATGGCGAGATGCAGTGCCTGAGCTGCCCTCATTGGATCTGGAGGTGATACCTCCAATAGATGGGCATAAACATCACTTGCAACTTGTGGGGCATCATTGTCCATGATAGACCACATCGTCCCAATGACACCTCGGTATCCTGCTAGTAACATGCCAGCGGTGAGATGAACTGACTCGTCTTGGAGCTCTTGGGAACCAGTGGCAGTTTGGCATGCAGAGAGGAATGCCAGGTCTGCATTTGGGAGAGATAGCTCAATAATGTTTAAGAGTGTCAACCGTGAACTTCCAGCAAGGAGAAGGGCACTTTTAGTTGGAGAGGTGCTCTGCACACCATGGCAGGCAAAATGAACCCATCTGGAATCCTTCATGCCCTTCTGGACATTTCCTATTGTGGCCATATCTTGATCCAACCACAGAATGGGAACTTTTCCCTTGGCATGCTGCTCGATGGATTTGATTTCTTCCTGAGTTCCTGGGATATGTCCCTGTCCATAGGCTGATGGCTGAGTCACAGCAAGGATTTTAAGGTCTACCTGGGATCCAGAATGTGGGCGAAACCCTTGGATCAAGGCTGACAATGATGGTGTATAGGACGAAATAAGGAAGTCGGATAATTTCGAGCCAAATGCTTGGTTTTCACCATAGAGTCCTGCTGCATGGATAGGAAGAAATGCTAGTGGGCCCGTTGGACACCACCAGATACGTCCCAAATCTTGGCTCACTGGAGTCTATAGATATCATTAGGATGGAAATTGGATGTGTTGATTAAAATAGCTTACGGTAATTGCGAGTGCATTCAGGACCGGGCGAACAATTTTCAACCAGAGTTCAGAGAGAATGTCTGAAAAAACATCATCCAGTGCCATATCCCCTTCACGGGACATCTTTGCCCTATCACTGCGTCCAGTAGTTCCCACAATTGATGCCAGAGATTGGGCCAAGGCCTGTGCCTCATGAATTGAGAAGTCACTCAGTGGGACATGGATGACCTCATCTGCAAGCAAATACTTTATTAGCTTTACTTGAGTTCCCGCCGGTCCCACCGAAAATAATACTTAAGTTCCAGCCATAACTTAAGTCCCGCTCATGTACCCCAAAACAGCCGTATATATATATCAAGTAATGTATCGACCAAGTATACCTACCTGAACTTAAGTTCCCGGACGACTTGAGTTCCTGTTCCGGCACGACTTGAGTCCCCACTCGACAACTTAAGTTCCCGCACAACTCGAGTCCCCCACCCGACTTAAGTCCCGCCCGACTTAAGTCCTCCTCACTCGACTGAGACTTAATTCCTCCGTTTTCTGCGTTTGAGCTTGGGTTGCTCAGCCGCCGCCGCCTCGGCGTCTAACTCGCGCTTCTTTGCGCGATGCCTGGTTACGACCGGTGACACAGGAGGGAGTGGCTGCCTTGCCCTTGGCTGCTTCGCCTTCGTCCTCTCAGCAGGCAGCGGCAGTGGTGAAGGAGTTCGCGCAGGCGGAGAAGGCGGCGGCGGGGGAGGCGGAGAGCCGGGCGGAGGAGAACATGGAGGAGAGCCGGGAGCAGGGGTCTTCTCCAACGGGGTGTGCGGTGGCGGCACAGTCTGGCGCGCAGGCGTGTGCGGTGGGGTCTTCTGCGGCGGCGGGGTTTGGCGCGGGGGACTGTTGGCTCGAGGAGGGGGAGGAGGGGGCAGCAGGCTTTGCGGTGGAGGAGCAGGCACCTTCCGGAAGAGGCCTGAAGTCCCGGGGCCTGCGACCTTCGCCAGAGTGGTACCCAAGTCGTGCCACTCGTTGCGTGTCAACGCATCCAACCCAGTCGACGCGAAAACAAAGTCCTGTGGGAACTGCGCGGCGTCGTAATACTGGTTGGGCTGGTCGGCAATCGCTGCCCATGGTACGTATGTGCTCCCAAACGCTGCTTCTGCGGTGTGAAGTTAATAATATGCGCATTTCTTTCGTCGTAACAACGCACCATATGACTCCACCACGAAACTGGTCACCGAGTGGACTAGCGCTTTGTGGGATAAGTCGTCCAGGGTCTCGGCAGCAACAGGAAACACAGGCGCCCCGACCTTCACGTAGTCTTCAAGGGTGGCAATATAATCTATGGGCGCATGTCAGAATAGATCGTTGCGTAAAATCCGTCTCTAACCTTTCAGAGGTTTCTCAGCCCATTCGTGCATGCTGTTGACACTGTCGTTCACGAGTTGCGCGTATTGTTCTCTGAATGATTCGCGAACACGGATGTCCTTCGGGACGCCCTCGGCCCTGTTTGAAATGTAAATGGTACGCCATCGAAACTGAAATAAGACTTGCCACTCGAGCTGCACTTGTCCGTCGTCGCTCACCCAAGCCATGAGCATAGTCGCCACGAAAGGGCGAAACTTGCGGCTGCTGTTGAGGGTGCGGACCATGTGCTCGAAGCCGCTTGCCACTAGCTTTTGACGTCTGAGAAAAAACCGTTAGCGGCGCAAGAAGCATTATTTCATGTCAAGTCACTTACTCCGCCCAGTCAACGTGCTCGTCAGCCGCTGCCGCCGCTTCCCAGGCGGCGTGATCCTCTTGCGCCCACAATAGCGCCTCGGCCTTGCGAAATTTCCCACCGGCGTTCACGCTGCCTGCTAAGGTCTTCGAATAATCGTGGATTTCGTCGTGGCGATCTTCACCAAATTTGTCGCGGCCGGTGTACGCGGTGAGGGCGAGAAGCTTCCCCAGCGCAGGGGCGTCTGCGCTGGCGGGTTCGCCACCGTCGTCTTTCGCAGGCTTGCGTTTCAGCTTTGTAGCCGTGCGCTTGTTACTGATCACCTTCTGCACCGCCTATATTTGATGAAGTCAGAGCCCGTCCGAAACTAGAGGAAACAAGTGCTCGCCATTCGCCACCCGGCCCTGCGGTATCCCCGCAAGAGGACCGCGCGCCCACCCTCGTCTTCCTCCTCGTCGTCGCTGGCCTCACCGTCGTTTGTTGTCGGCTTGGCTGTTGTCTTGCTTCCCCCTTTGCTCTTTTTGTCTTTTTTCCAGGCGGCGATGAGCGCGGGGAGGTGAGCTTCCTCCTCCCGATCCTCGGGCCGTGCCGTGTGCTTGAACGCTTTGGCCTCGAAAGCGTCGTCCTTCACCCGCTCATAAAGCGCCTTGGTGGCCGCGTTGTCGAGGCTGGGAAGGTCGATGCCGCGCAAGCCGATGTCGAGGATCCAGTTGCGCTGGTACGAGTTCAGCTTAGGGACAGCAATTTCATCGCTCTTGGTTGTGGCAACGCGCGCCACCGCCGGGAACGGCATAACGTCGGGGACCGCGTCTTCGTCGTACGGCTTGAACATGAGTTTGGTTTGTTTCTCCTTCGTTGGCGCCATCGTTGGACGCGGATGCGGAGGAGAGGAGAACACTGAAGTTGGTCGAAGTGTGTTAGGTTGGGTGAAAGCAAGAAGAGAGGAACTACCACGCACAAGTCGATAAAACAATCACAAAGTCCTGGTCAAGCGCCGTACATTGTCCAAGTCCAGTTTTGGAAACGGCCACCAATGCCACCCGCTCGAATAGGAAATGCGGCAGGGCCACCAAAGCGGACGATGGATACGGCTGAAAAGTATTTAAGTCCTCGTTGACTCGAACTCAAGTTTGCAGCATACCTTCGATTCACCATGTCGCTCATATCCCTCCCTGAGACCCGCCGTCTCTTCGGACCAGTCAATTCGCCCCACTACCAAACCAATGTTCGCCACCGCGCTATCCTGCGCAAGGCGCTCGAGTTAGTCGTGCCAGAAGATCTTGAAGCCATCTTTGGGCAGCCAAAACAACTGAAAGTCGTCACTTTAAAGTTCTACGAGCTGGGGAAAATCAGAACTGACCATGTGCGTACTCTGCCCAAGCCTTCCACCAGGATACTGACACGCCGCCAGGCCTACACCGGTCGGCTGGTGACTCGGGAAACTCCCATTCCCCCTCTGCAGGCGCGATACGCTCTGCTCAGCTACCGTGACGGGTACGACACCTATTTCAAAAAGCCGGGGAACAACTACGCCATCCGCAATGAGCCCGCCAAGCATGTCATCCAGGCAGCCGAGCAGGCATGGCATGATTTCGTTGTCCCGTATCTGGCCGCTCGCGGGAGACATCGTCCTGACTGGGCTTTCGAGCCCCTCCCCGGTTTGGACAGAGTCCGTGGCGCGTCACCGCCCCCTCTCGTAGTCGGCAGGTCCAGACTCGCGCGCGCACCTCCTCGCCCTCTTCGCGCAGGCGCAACCGCCGCCGTAACTCGTACAGCCACAGCCCCCGCGCCTCGCGCAGCCGCACCTCGCACAGCCACAGCCGCACATCCACCCAGCGCCAGCGCTCCCGTCCCAGTCGGTTCGCGCTGGCATCCCATCGACATCACCGAGGACGAGGAGGCCGTGAGCCCATTCAGAAAGAGGAAGTTCTTGGGGGTGGTCGACATCTCTGACGATGATGAGGAGCACTCCGTACGCCCACGTAAGAAGCTGAGGTTTTTGGGCGTGGTGGACTTGACGATTTGAAGAACCGAATCGGCCGCGCTCCAATGTGGAATATGGCCGTGTAGACGCCGACTTCGAGTAGTTAGCCGCTGCGAATAGAATAAGGACTCGATCCAATTTACCTTCATAACTTAGCTCCTGCCTTCGTCTCTGCTGCCTTCAAGCTTTCACTGTCGCACCGCACTCGGCCACACCGACTGCCTGTCCCCCTCAGACGCGTGGATCACTGTACATCCATTAGCTTATGAAGATTGGCCCACATTTGGCAGGACGCTCACACTTTGGTGAATCTTGCCGTATCTCCAGGCAGGTCACCATCCACGTTCGGTGCACATAGCAGGGAAGCCGGGGTAAGGAAATTGTAAGGAAATTAGAGCCCCAAGCCCGGGTCCGTCGAGTGGTAGCGCAAAGTAGACATTACAAGGTGCGGTCGCTAGCAAATTATATCTATACATAGATAAAGGCGTGGTCGCTAGGAAAATATATATCTATAAAGGCCATTCGACTACAAAAGAGACCGTTCGTTGACATAGATTGGCCAGTGGTCAAAGAGGAAAAGAAACGGGCAAACGGTCGCCGACACGAAGTCTGGCTGGCTGACACGAAGTCGAGCCGATGCGACAGGCTGACACGAAGTCGAGCCTGCTTAGCACGCACGTTGACGCCGTCGGTCACCCCTGGTGTTCGCTGTCCGTGCTTTCATCGTTGTTGGTCGTGTCGAGGAGGAGGGGAGGAGCAGTGTCGTGTCGTGGCAGAGGAAAGAGAGGAATGATGGGATCAACACAGCATCAGCACAGCATCATATTCGTTTCTTGCTCCGCTTCCAAGTCCTCTGCCCGCCTACCTACTGCCCTCCCTTCGTCAATTCGCGATCCCAACTCCACGTTGGATTGTATTTCATTGGGTCCCAACTCCGCGTTGGATCCCTGGACCCAAACTTCGCGTTGGGTCGTTTTTTCTTGCCAGATTTGCCTGTCCCGCGCAGCTTTCGTTTCGTCGCGCCAACACTGTGGTCATGGATTTGCTGAGGAACCGGGATGTGCGCACGCCGCTAGGGCCGTTCGACAGGCAGGTCGCTGCTTTGGCGAACCTGGGGGCTGAACAGTATTTCATCACGACAAATACCGAGTATGTACCCACCCTCCCCTCTCTTCAGCTACCCCACGCGCTTTTCCTCCGGTCGGACATGCAATATGGGACGGATGATCCCGTTATCTGGCCCCAGCAATGGACAGCGGACTACTGCCATTTACCTGTCATCGCCAAGCCAGGCTCGCGTCCCGAGTTCGCAATAATGTGGTGGGATCCTTCACCCGTGGATTTCATCGTCAGGAGTGCTGTGACACGAGGGCTAGGGTGCCTTCGTAATTCAAAGATTTCTGAATTTCTCCCCCCCATCAACGAGCTCGTCGCCCGATGCAAAGAGCTTGGCCGGAAAACAGCAGCTCCCCTCTCTCCGCTGTTCGGACAACTCATGAACAATATCCTCCTGTGGACGGAGCAGCTGCAGACCCTCCCCACCACATACACCAAGATGGTCTTTGCTGTGACCTCGCTGCAGCGCGCCTTCCTCGAACTCGACGCGCTATACAATTACATGACGATTTACAAGCCCCGCATCGACAACTACATGCGCGCTCCGCCCGCGGCAACTCCTGTCGCCCAATGTGTCGGCGCTTTCACGAGCGTTCCCTCGGTGGCCCAGCAACTGTGGGTCGCACGTCTGCCCTTTTGGTTTTTGCGCCCCACGTACGTGTTCGACGCCGAAAACATCTTGGCTGTCGTCTCGCTGGAGAAGCCAGCCTTCAGCGTCCCGGATAAACCCGCCGTTGAGGCCCCACCAATCGTGTATAGCGGGAACAGCACCGTGGCCAAAATCGCAGCAATCACTCACGCGGCCGTTCAGACCCCATGGTATCGTGATCCTTTCGATATCCCCGACTCTCGCCCTCGCTCGTCGTCCCCGCCTCCTGCGGCTCAACCCAGTGCAGCCATCGCAAGCAGCTCCCGTCCCGTCGCATCCAGTTCCCATCCTGCCAAGCATTCCAGCAACCAACGAGAGCGGTCCAGCAACCAGCAGCCGCCGTCCAAAGACACGCGTTTCAGACCTTGTATGCGCTTCAATTTCCACGCGAATCATCCAGCACTAACGCCCGTCTCACTCAGATCCATCCAAATCTAAAGCACCGGCGAAAGCTCCGACCAAGACCGCGCGGGACAAATTCCAGGCCTTGGCGGTCCCAGAGATGCCGCCTTCGATTCCCGCCTGGGCCGACGCACTCGCCCGAGTGGATCAGTCGGTAACGCCCTTCACCGCTGATCCCGCCGACCGCCGCTACGTCCTCCCTGAGCCCGCCCTCTTTCTCAACACGACCGCCGATCGCCGCCGCTTGTACCTTCATCATTGGAACCTCCTCGGTGACGGCTTCCTCTATATGTTGAGCCAGCCCGAACACGTCCAGCTTCTCAGTGCGCAGGAATGGAGAGATGTCTTGCAGGGGCTCATGACGAAGCGCGGAGCTCCTGGTAGCAGAAGTTTCAGGCGAAGCGCGGCGCTCGAGGACCGCATACGCCCCGCATTACGGGCGTCCGATGTCCTCAGCATCGAGGGCTTCCCCGTGCCCGCCCAGTCTGTCCCCGACTTCAGTATCGAGCAAGCTCAAGAGATCGTATGGCAGGTTGCCGAAACCAGCTTTCGTTTCGAGTTCTGCTCTCTGGACAGACGGGCATCGGGGAAGCATCGGTTGGCCGAGGTGCTGGAATGCTTTGCGGGTCATATGTTGATTGGGGCGCCGTTGGAGATAAGCAAGGTTGGGTGGGCGGCGACAGCCATCGAGGATCGGCACCGCTATGCCATGCGGACCGCGAGGCTTATGCTCGATTGGACGACGAAAACCCCTCGCCCCAATATCATCTGCCGTGTCGCTGAACGTTTGAGCTGGTCGCCGTTGGACATGCAGGCTCTAGAAACCGCTGTCTGTTCCTACTATACGCAAGCTTTTTGGGAGTATTTCGGGCGAGCTGCGGTGGTCCCGATGCGTCTTATTCATGTCCTGGAGACAGATGACGGCCAATTGTAGAATATATTTCTTGTCTCACTACATCCATCCGCGTATTGTTTTTGCACCCTGTCATGTATATATATCGAACGCATGTAATATAAAGTGATCTAACTGAATTGTGTCTTCACCTCTGTCTGGACCAACAGCGACATCCTCCACGCGTGAACTGGGCAGAGTATCGAGACAAACAGTTTTTATTGCATCCAAGTACAGAAGAGAGGAAATGACAGAACTCACCGATAGATCCGAAATCCTCATGATAGCGGTAGATCGAATAAATCACGATAAATTACGCGCGGTTGATTCCAACTGAAAATAACATAATTCCAACTGGCAGGTGAAACGCGCGGGCCTGGAAGTCGGGAAATATGAACGCGTCAATACGTCGATAGCGATGGGCTGAAATGAGGGCAACAGAGCGACCCAACATGAAGTTTGGGTCCAGGGATCCAACATGGAGTTGGGATCCAAATAAAACGCGATCCGACGCGGAGTCTGGATTCAAGGCAGAGGGAGAGAGGTGCAGAGTGACTTGCGCGAAGAGAATTCAATGCTGTGCTGATGCTGTGCTGTGCTGATCCCATCATCTCTCCTTTTGCCTCTCGCCTCCACCTCGACCGACCAACGACCGACGACCAGCAAGCTCAAGCCGGGTTGACGCGCCATCGGGCGCGCCAAGCATGCTCGACTTCGTGTCAGCGTGCGCTCATTGGCTCGACTTCGTGTCAGCCAGCCAGACTTCGTGTCGGCGACCATCTACTTTTTTTACCCTATTTCCTCTCACCATGGTCTTTTGTATTTATCTACGTACTCAAATGGGCACTCTACATACAAACGGACGCTCTACATACCTTTTTTTTCTTGTTTCATAGTCAGACGGGCACTGCACGTACAAATTCTTTTGTAATTCTGTAGCTATTATCTATCTATTTTCCTGGGCTTTTTTTTGGTGAGCGTCTTGACACCCAAGAAGAACTTGGATTAATCAATGTATAGGATGCCTTGCCCTAGAGACCCCGTCAACTGCCGGTGGACAATGGGCCTTTGTCTGCCATCAAAGCGCGCTTGGTCCTGCTTAGCCTCACCGCACCAAAGTGCGTTTGACACCCTGCTCGCGAACTCACATCTAACCGCGCATTTCTTTGCAGTTCTCTCTCTCCGCTCAGCATGAGACGCATTGGCAGCAAGAAACAAAAAAATTCCAGCACACCGCTACTTGCCACCAGCGTGCCGACATACAAAATCACCTTCCACACAGGTGAGGCTTGGCCACCGGGTTCCCGACACGGCGACTTACTCCTACACAGATGCCAATGGTCCGAAGTCCGAAGAGCACTACGTGGCCAGCCCGACAAAATCTCAAGGGAATGTTCGGGGAGCCGTGCCACAGCAATCTGCGGTCTTCGACATTCCGCTTGACCTTTCGGCAGACGGCCCCTCCCTGCCATTCGCGGACGCGACCACCGCTCTTGAGGCTGGTGCCATACCCGCGTATGAAACCACGCAACCGTGCGATGAGAAGGGTGCCAAAATACGACAGGTGTGTTCGGTATTTCGCGCATGCCCGACTTCAGAATGCTAAATTTCTTTACAGACCGTCGCGCACATGGAGGAACTCAAGGCGCAGGAAGCAGTTTTCCTCCAGATACTGCTGTCCCTTCACTACAGCCGCCTCCTGCTCACGCCCTGCAGTTGCGGTATCGAAAAACACCTCCGGAAGGTCGGATGTACCGACTGCCTGCAGGGGGAGTTGTTGTGTCCCCAGTGCTGGCTGAATAGGCACCGGACGATGCCCACGCATTGGGCTTTGATTTGGAACGCGAAGGAGCAGTTCTTTGAGAAGTACGACTTCTCTCGAGTTATGAAGAACACATCCATCCGCCTTGGCCACTATGGTCATTAGTGTCCCGAGACGGACTTGGGACGCACCTTCACCCTCGTCGAATCCAACGGCATCCACGCCACTTCGATTTCCTTCTGCCGTTGTAAGACTGGCGATGGGCAACGCGGTGAACCCGAATTCTAGCAACTCCTGCGGGCAGGTATATTTCCCGGGAGCGTAAAGGAACCCAAGACAGGCTATACGCTGGGCCTGCTCGAGTACTACCGGCAGGAGCGGAATCAAGGGAAGGGTTCGGCGTATAATTTTGTGCACGTCCTCCAACGGATGGCCGACCCCTTCTTTGCGGGCTCAGTGCCGGTGAGTAGACCAATGCCTTAACAAATTTGTGTTCATACGAGCATACTAAACGTGTCTTCAGGACATCTACGTCAACTTCCTCGCAATCACCCGATTTCATCAACACCTCGATACCATTATGCGACGCGGGCATGCCCACGGGGTCGATACCCCTCTCCCTGGCGAAGCCGACCGCCCGTACCCCAATCGTCCGATAGGATACCTCGGTCTCCTGTGTGCGGCGTGTCCAGAGAGAGGCGTGAATCTGCCGTTCGTCGTGAACGTGCCCAAATATCTGAGGTACGTCGAAAACATCGCTTGCCCGGCACCAGACGATGCTGATGGAATATATCAGGCACCTCATATCACAGCAGTTCACGCTGGACGGGAATTTCAAGGCGAATCTGTTCTTCAAACGCGACGACAGCAGCGACAAAGCCCTTACCGACGGGAGAATGTATTTTCCCAAACAAACAGAGTTCGCCGAGATTGCGAAGGCTTACATAGTCGCGGAGGAAGACAAGGTAAACTTTTTGACGCTACTCCTGCTCACGGCTGACGGGAAACTCCAGGAAGTACCATGTAAGGCGCACATTGGCTCCATTCGCCACCAGGGCCAAGTAAAGTACGGCAATACGGCGGTGAGCGGCGTAGTCGCCTGCGCATGCGATCACGCTGTCGCGGGGTCGTTTGTGGACATGCTCAAGGGTGAAGCGTGAGTCTTCTGCCTTGCTTGATGAGGTCGCGTACTGATTTTTCTTCACAGCTTCGCAATTGGCACTTACGCGCAACGCGAGCACCTGAAGCATACCAATTCACCTCCGCACGGGCCAACGACAAAGACACCGACGGTATTCAGCTACGACAGCTGGTGCTCGTTCGTAGTGAACGTGCGTAACCGGGCAATCACCCTTTTCCCGGAGGAGACTTGGCTGCATACGATGCTAGCTGAGGCGGAAGGCCAAATCCCAGCAGATCACATCAACGGTCATGGAACAAAATGCCAGACGATTTGGCAGGCCGTCTATTTTGCGTGCAGGGCACATTTCCACGGGGAGACGGCGGAGGTGCTTTGGGCATTTCTGAACCCTCTGGGCTCGTCCACGCGGCAAATGACCGGGGCTGCGCGGCACGACATTATCAATTTCGTCATGGACGCGTGGAATATATTGAAGGTGCTTCGTCAAGGTAAGGCTGCGTCGCCTTCCGTCAGTCAGTGCTGACTTCGTATTTTGCAGCGGAACTTCTGGCAGCTGAGCGGCTCGACGCGCTTCGGCTTTTCGAGCTCCACATGGCCGTTTTGGAGGACCTCAGCAGGCAGCATACCACCGAAGTCGCTGGTTGGTCACGACTATCGCGGATAACCACCGAGTCTGACGATGGCACACCTGAAAGTGTCTATCAACACAAGTCGACGAGAGGTACGTTTTCCTTCGATCTGGACAGACATTGGAGCTGAAGAGCTTCAGTACTCCCCATCGACAATGTGCTGGCGGCCATGGTCGTCGAAGAAGCAGAGAAATGGAAACGCCAAAACCAGCATGAGCCGAGAACGTCGGTGGCAGAGTGGATTCACAATGGAATGAAGATTGAGCGTGACCAGTAAGCATTTAGTCTGATTTCTATGGACAAATAAGATTTTAATGCGGTGGCACAGAACTTTTATAATCGCACTTCTGAAGACTCACCGGGAGCACCCATTACAAGAGACTTGGGACGCGATCACCAAACTACGTGACGACACGAACCTCGCTCTGAAGACATTCAGGGAGTCGCAGCGGGCGATCTATCCGCGCCTGAAGCTCAGCGCGCTCGACGTGGACGAACCGGAGCTCAGCGCGATACAACTCCCATCGTACCGGATGAAGCACGGACAACGTGGTGCGGACAACGACTTGGAGCTGCGGGACGCAGAAATCAAGCTGCGTTGTACCGAGGCCGACAACGGAATTCTCGCCGTTCAAGCGGCATCGTTGGCGTTGTCTGCGATCAAGAAGGCTCGGGAATTGGATTATCGAGGCCAGGGGGGGGTCACCCGCTCACAGCGAAACGTCCAGAAAGCGGAGCTGATGAAGACCTTCGAGATCGACATGTACAATAGGGCACGCGCAGCCTTAATACATCTGGGCCACATGGCGAAGGACGCGGTCGAGCCCTATCGGCCACTCAGCCACCGGGACACGCGCAGGAAAGAAACCCACCTACATCGCGCCAAAGGCGATTCTCGATTATTCGACGGGACGGCTGTTGAAGTTCCTTCTGGGAGTTCCCTTCACACTATCAGCAGAATAGCTCAGTTGGATACCTTCGGGTTAGAGCATCTCACATGAAAAATGAGAAGGTCCCGGGTTCAATCCCCGGTTCAGCCAATCTTTTGCACTTTAACAGGTTATGGGCCCCGGCCTTTGATTGTCTATCATCTGAGATTCTCCTCCTTCCTCCTGCCCCTCCGCATTTTTGCGATCCTTCTGCCCTTATAGTGTGTGTGTGCTCTTTGTAGATAGGAGCACCAACTGTTGGGACAAGTCCTCTTTGAGGGATAGTCTTTGATCCACCAGAAAATATCCAGGTAGTCATCCCTGTGATTCTGGGGTTAGGGCCTAAGTGCCTTACAACTGGGTGTTCAGTAGTCTTACACTTTTTCTTACCTACTTTTGCTACATCCAGGACTCTTTCATTACCTACCTCTTCTTCACACACACACTCTCCAGGCATCGTTGCATTATGCCGGACACAGACACCATTTCCAGGCCTGTCCTCTCCAAGGAGACAGTGTATTCGGAGTGGAAGAGTGATGCTAAAGCCTACTTGCGTTGCAAGGAGGTGTTTGGCTGCTGTACCGATACAAACAAAGATGCATCGGCCAAAGAGAAGTGTGCTGGCATTCTGTGGGGCATGTTGTCTGCAGATGTCAAGCCCCTTGTCAAGCAGCATGAGGACGATCCTAAAGCACTATGGGATGCCTTGGAGTCAATCTTTGCTCCAAGGAAGGCTGGAGCTCGCTTCAATGCCTACAAGACACTCACTTCCATCCATCTCAGGGAGGAAGAGTCACTCTTGTCTCTCACTGGTCGTGTCTCAGCCGCTATGCGGCTTCTCAAAGAGTCCAGAACAAAGGATTTCTCTCTTGAGAATGCTGATGAGGAACTACAAGCAGTGGTTCTTCTCATGGCCCTTCCTGATGAAGGACAGTATGCTGTTCTTAAAGCACCATTTGAGCAGTCTCCAGACAATCTCAAGGTGTCAACCATTGAGCAGGCCTATGCCAATCATCAGGCATTTAGGACTGCTCACCAGGAAGGGGACACCAGTCAAATTAGCCCGCTCTCTGGCCTTGCAATGGCCACCACTGCCCCTGCTGTTTCCGCTCCACCCTCATCCTCTGTTGCTCTTGCAGCTGCACCCCCAGCAAAGAAAATCTGCCCTGCCTGTGAAAAGTCAGGTCATACCTTTGTTCAATGCTTCAAGTTGCTGGAACTTCTTGGAAAAGCGGTTCCTGGCAAGGGTGCAGCAGCAGCGTCCCAAGTTGCCTCCAATGCAAGTGTTCTCTCCCATTCAAATGCATCTCATGCTGACAAGAGATGGAACTCAGACTCAGGGGCCACTTCGCACATGACTCACTGTCCACTTCAGTCAACCCTTTTCCCAGACCCATAGGGCCTAACTGTTTCCAATAGTTAATGGGTCCTATGGGGGTCGGATTTGGCTGAGGTTCCCATATATAGTGGGAAGGACCACGGTAGCTGTGGAAAGTGTGTGGGCTTCCCATATCGCCAATTTTGGCTTCCCACATTTGATGTGGTATGTCCCAGGGGGTCACGTCACGGATCCCAAATAAATCATGATATTGCATGCATTTCTACACATATTGGGCTGCAAATAGGTGGAACAGGAAGCCCTTGCATGCCTTAGCCTGTGGAAGGTGTCACAAACAGTAATATCAACACTTATACAGCCCCAGTTAAATGCCTTGCCCCTGCTTGTATGGGCTAGTGCTAGTAGCATGGGGCAGGCACGTATGGGCTTGCCTGTAGACTGTTCAGGCTGTATGTGGGCTATAATAGCTTGCAGAGCATGGATGGGGCTGCAGTGAGGGGCACAGGGGGTATGTATGCAATTTTTTTTGCTTGTAGCTTGGGGAATGGACGGGATATGGGCTACGCTATCCAGGCTCATACCTTGGCAAACAGGCCAGCAGTATGAGGTGCATCTCATATTTCATCCAGGCTAATATTTTGGGTACCAACATCCACATAACACTGAAGAGGCCAGCAAAAGGTGAGGGAAGGAAGTTGGAGATGCTCCATGGTAAACTACCCCTAGCAACAAACCAAAGGACCGATTGATCATCGGCTTTGAGTTTCCAACAACTAGATTGTGCCTCAATATACAAGCCCGCTACCTTCACGTGAACCAACCACTCCTCCGGCTGTCAATGCCCACTTCTTTCTCTATTTCTTCTACCAAATACAAGCCTAGAAAAGAAGTTGACGTATCATTCCAAATCCTGCCAAGAAAAGTCAGAGATGCTCTGTGGTAAATTGCCCCTGGCAACAAACTGAAGGGCCAATTGATCATTAGCTTTGAGTTTCCAACAGTTGTAATGTGTCTCAACATACAAGCCTGCTACCCACCCAACAAATTCTCCTGCTGTCAATGCCCCCGTCTGTCCCGGTTTCTTCCACCAAATAAAAGCCAAGAAAAAAGGAAAGGTGACGTACCATTTCAAATCCGGTTAAAAGCCTGAAATGTGGGGTCTCTGAGCAATCTAAGATAATTCAATTAATTTCTCAGCAGATGATGAGATTTAGCAGGCAGAAATCTGTCAATGGGTTGGTGAAACCACCGTGTCAACAGAGCCAATGGAGTCCACATAAAGAGGCTGGTGAAAGGCACAGGAAGTAAGTTGGAGATGCCACAACCCAATCTGCCATCTGGAACATCCCAATTAAAACTGGGAGTTCCCATGCATAAAGGGTCCTTCCCATTGTAGCAAGGGCATTCCCATTGCAAACAATTGCTCCTGGGACATCCCATTTCCCTGTGGGAATTCCCAGATTAGGACATCCCACACGCTTTATGGGAACGACCACACCTACCATATAGGGTAAGCATGCATGGAAATGTGGGCATTCCCAGGTGCAATTGGGAATGACCATTGCACCTGGGAAGGACCACAACTGCCATTTATGGTAGTGCCCTGGTCCTTCCCATTTTCACAACTGGGAAAGACCACAACTGCCATGTATGGTAGTGCCCTGGTCCTTCCCATTTTCACAACTGGGAAGGACCACAACTGCCATTTATGGTAGTGCCCTGGTCCTTCCCAGTTTCACAACTGGGAAGGACCACAACTGCCATTTATGGTAGTGCCCTGGTCCTTCCCAGTTTCACGACTGGGAAGGACCACAACTGCCATTTATGGTAGTGCCCTGGTCCTTCCCATTTTCACGACTGGGAAGGACCACAACTGCCATTTATGGTAGTGTCCTGGTCCTTCCCATTTTCACGACTGGGAAGGACCACAACTGCCATTTATGGTAGTGTCCTGGTCCTTCCCATTCCATGACTGGGAATGGTCGTACATACCATATACAGAAGGTGTGGTCCTTCCCACTTGATATTGGGAAAGACCAGCACACAAAAAGAGGTTATCATTTTTTCGTTGATGGTCCTGCTAAACTGTTTTGTCTGATATTAGAATCTGAATCTCCCACTCTTGAAGTCACCACCTAATTTTGAGTGTGGTTTTAACTGAGAATATAGACACCTGCAGATTTTGAATGCGGTTTCAACAACATGATCAAGCACTATTGGAATTGCTGCCAATTATAGTTAGTTGTGTTTCAATTCTGAGAACACAGATTCCTGCAGATTCAATGACTCGACAACCATTGAAATCATGACCAATGTTGCGATTCTGAGAACAGAGATGCCCACAGATTTTGAATGTGGTTTCAATGACACGATCACTATCATGGTATCACCATTGGAATTGTGGCCTATTATAGTTGTGTTGCAATTCTGAGAACAGAAATGCCTGTGGATTTTGGCGAGCGAGGGCTGCGTGAAGTGCCGAGCGAGTAAGAACAATGACCTGAGTAGAGGGAGTACCAGGAGAGAGCAGGTTGCGGGACAACAACGAAGGCAGCAATGTTTCGTCTATCGACTCATCAGGTGACTGTGTCCCTTGTACTGTACCGAACTGTATGGAGGCAACCGCCGAGGGAACATTATGCTGGTTGCTAGCCTTTTATGGTAATTTAATTACCATAAAAGGCAAATTTGTAAGCAAAATCAGGCCTGTGTTACATGTTACGGTTGCTACCATACAGTGCGGTACAGTATACTACGGGAATTTTTGTTTGGTAGCATCCTTGGATGACTACCTCACAAAAGCCGGTATATGAAGTCATGCAATCAAGTTAAAGACTCAACATGCTTTCCTTCAAATAAAATACCGTGTTGTTCCTCGCCGAGGTTCTATCCCTAGCAACACCGGTACTCGGCTGATTCAGAATTTTATGAACAATGGTGAGTAATCAAGACTTTCCCATTCTTTCAGCTGCGCAGTGCTGAGAACCTGGTCAGGGCTTCGAAAAAGCAAGTGGTAAGCGTAATCTGAGTGCCTGTAGTCTATAACATCCTGTTTTATAGGCTGGCTGTCTCGGATATAAGCAACGAACAACAAATTTTAATTCTCTATATATTTTTCAAATCCGAAGACTATGCAAGCACAATTCTGAGAACAGAAATGCCTGTGGATTTTGAATGCGGTATCGATGACATGACCACTATTGCAATCGCTGCCAATTATCTAGCACAGATTGCTACATAAATCGAACTCACACCTTACAATACAAATTTGCGGATTATATGTTTGAAAAATAGTCATAGTGATTTCCATTCACTAACTACGGCATTTCACTTCCATATCGGCGGTCTTGTGGACTAGTATGTAGGTATGCTCCTGTTAATTCCACATCACGGAGTATCGTATGAGTTCGATTCCCGTTTCTGCAATTTTTTTTCTTCATTTTTGTTTGGTGAACGAATCAGTATCAGACATCCTACAGATATTCTACTTTGTGTATCTACGTGTGTCTAATGCAGCGTTGCCAACAGGAACAAACATATTAATATTAATTCCCTTTATGTGCATACAGGGTCAGGCAAAATTTATATACATAAGTCATCTTATATACATAAGTCGTCTTGCTCGTCCACGCTTTCCACATCCTCCTCCCGATAGGCATCGGCGGTAGCAAGCGTGTCGAGCATGCGAAAGACCTCGTTCTCGCCCCCGCTCTCGTATTCTTCCTCCTCGTCAGAAAATTCTTCTTGGTCGGCATTATAAGATCTATCTTCACCACGGGCGGCACGGCGTGTGTCAAGCCTTGCTCGAGCCAGCTGGGTGGCATTCGGACCCCACGGCGGCAGTGTTGATATATCCAAGCCGAAATCAGGCAGTGATTTTTGCCAAGTCACGCAGAGTCGCACTAGGTCATCACGCATGAGCTCATATTGGTATCTGTCCGGGGCGGTATCTGCAACTCGTTGTAAGTTGGTAACTTAGCAAGGCCAGTAATACATAGCATACCGGCTTCGTTGAGAGAGCGATTAACCAGCACCCACTCTTCAGCAAACCAGACTTGCATTGCAGCTCGCTCCTTTTTGAGACGAACATCCTCCTCTCTGCAGCGATCGATTTGAAGCAGAGCCTTGATCCCCGCACGTACGTCATCGTCACACAACCACGGTGGTGGGGCGGTCTGCTGCTCGGTTTCGTTGTCATCGAGGCCGACGTCTTCCCAAATTTCATCGTCGACATCTAGCTTCCACAGTTGACCGTCTGGAATTTGGCGTGGTGCAAGCGCGCCTCGCGGGGCATTTTTATCGCGAACGAGTTGGGCTATCTTGGCGCATTGTTTGTTATATTCTAGGGCGAGATTTTGAATGCCCTTTTCGCGTCGTTTGACGGCCGCCTCGGTATGGGAGTAAAGCTTCTGCTCTGCGAGAGTGTGAGATGCCGTCGATAACCAGGAAACAAAATCCACATACCATTCACTAGTCGTCGAAACGACCGCTCTACGAGATCTAACTCGAATTTGCGTTGGCGCAGCCGATCGCGTAGCCGTCGCTTCATGGCGCGGGCGTTCATCCGAGCGCTATAGTACTGGATGTGGGACATCTTGCTCAACGCCTGGTGCTCCCCGACTCCCAGCGCACGCTCCTTCTCTCGTAAGGTCTTCTCAGCCTTAGCTCGGGCGGCGTCCGCCTTGTCGAATTCGACTTGGTAATAATCGGCTTCTTCGTCGGCGTCCTCTGCCGCGCCCAGGAACTTCGCGCGCAAATGGTTGACGTGGTCTGTTTGTTTTTTCACCGCAGACCTTAATAGTAAGATTGCGTTGATAGCCTGTTGGCCCTTGTTTTTCGAACGGCCTGGAATAGTACTTAGAAAGCCGCATAGAACATCATCGAACGTAGCAGCGGCTTACGGGGAAGAGGTTTGGTCTGCGCGACAACCTGTAACTGCCATTGCTCACGAAGTGCCGAGATTCGCACTCGGCATTGTGCTAACACGCTCTCTGCCTCCTGGCGCTTTTTCCGGCTGTGCAGAGACCGTCTACGAAGCCAATCCCCCAGTCGTTGGAGGCTGAGCTCGTCTGCATGCTCTATCTGAGCGTCCAGGACATAGAGTCGCTGCCATTTCTGAAAAGGGAAATTATTAGTCATCAATACTGGCGGATAATACGAATGCCTACCCCCGAGATGCGTAAGACAGCGATTAAGTGGCTGATCGAGTGCCAAAAACGCTCGCAGCCTTCACCGTCGGAAAGCCCGAACCCGTTTCGCTTCCTGGGATGGTACAGTAGCTGGCAGGGCCAGTCGTGCCCGAAAGCGTGAAAGACTGAGACCGCGAATTGGATGCGGTCCATGAAGCGTGACAGAAACCCCCATTTCCTGCAGCTACGCTCCAGCGTGCAGGCGATGTCGTAGAGGATCCCGACCGTGATGTCCCGCGGGAGATGCTGGAAGAGGGTCTCCAGCAGGACAATCACATAATATTGTTGCTCTCCGCGCGTCTGCATATTGACGAGCCAGAGGACTCGATCGTGGCGGCAGAGAAGCGCCATAAGCCCCGTGTCATCGAAGAAGTCGGTGCTGGCTTTCGCGCGTTTTTCGTCGGCAGCCTTGAAGGACGCCTCGCATGCATCGAAAACTGAGCGAGGGAGAAGAAGGTCGGGGTGCTCGTACCCGTCCTCTGTTTCCTCTGCAGGCGACGGCGTCTTCGTCTTGCTTTTCTTCGACTGTGGCTCGGCTGGACCAAAAGACCCCCGCGTTTCGTTGACATACGCATCGGTGGCCTTGGCGTCAGCCTCAGGAACGAAGTGGGTACAAGGATGACGTCTCGGGGGATCGCTGGCCGAAGTTCTACGCTTCTGGGTGAAGCAGGCGTCCAAGCAAACAATTAGATCCACTCTATGACGGAGATTAGACCAGGCCGCCCATGACATGGTAATTGATACTGACAGCTGCGATGGATCACGATACAAGTTGCCGAAACACAACGGGCACCGACGGCGAAGGTATTCGCTCGGGCAGCTACGTGGCAGCGGGTCTGGGAAAGGTGGATCCGGGCGGTCGGGGCGTGGAGAACGCCCGCGCTTGCGGAGGCGCGGAGGCGCAGGTGGCCCACGTTCAGAGCGGGATGGTGTTGTCGGTGACAGCCCTGGTGTGGGCTCCCGCGGCTGACCCCAAACGTGGCGTGCGGGACTGGGACTTCGACTGGGCGAGCGATCGGGGCACGGCGTCTCTGGCGTCGACGGTCTCGCCGGAGACGCGCCACGATGCGGACTGGAATCCGGCGACTCATCCCGTGCCACCACCGGCGTGGAGGGGGCAGGGCGCATTTTCTCCAGCGCCGCGCGGTAATGGGCTTTGGACCGGTTCCGCAGGTGCCCGTACCATGTCAACGCATTGCCAAATCGTCGGCGGAGCGTGTTCTACAGTAGGTTTAGTCTACAGCGAAGAAAATATTGAAAAATACGAATACCTGATGATTCAGCTGATATCCCATGGTACTTAAAATGGTCTCCAGCGTCGTGGAGAAAGCGGTGTGGTTTGGCGCGATGTTGAGGAATAGTTTGGACGCGAACTCGAGTACACGCAGGTCGACAGCGAGACTCGGCTGAAGGGGTGCACAGGGAAATGCGCCGCCGCGGACTAGCGTGACAGCAGCGAGTCTACAGTCGCAGACGGGGACGTCCATGTCTTCGACAGCTGCTACAAGGGTTAGTACATATCATCCCTCATGAGCATTGACACGTACAGGAAAACCGCATAATAGTGACCCTCTGATTCCGAGGAATGCAGTCGCAATCCTGAACTGGTGGCCCCAGCTTCTCCAGCTCCCGCAAAAATTTGGTTTCCCAAACCACCCAGGAATAATGTGGGATGAGGAGTGGGATTATTTCCTGGTCCCAGCGACGCCATTGCGCTGCTCGCTTCTTGCGATGTTTAGACGGCGATATGGAGGTGTCCGCTCAATGTCGAAGATGGTACCGCCATCCGGTAGGCGATCTTGGTTGTCCGCGGGAGTGGCGGGGTCGATATTGACGGTTGTATAGCTGTTGAATCCAACGTGACCGACGCGAGGCGGGAGGGGTCGTTGAACAAGCATCCGACCGTTGGGGAACAGGATCTCGCCTCGGCGCGGAAGGTGGTCGGGAAGTCTGTTACGCACATCCGGAATCGTCTCCGAGTTGTGCTCGTAGGAGAGGGGCTGAGCCGCCACCCGACGCTGTTCCTTGGTCATACGCATTCTGTGTCAACACAGGATCAGTGGACGCCGAGATTACACGGAAATTAAAACTCACGGTGGTAACGTTCACTTAGAGATAGACGTGCCGTCGACTTTGGTATCACTTGATATATGCCTGGTTTACAGTTTACACGGGAATTAACCCACAATTCCACTGGTAATGCTCACTTGGAGATGGACGCGCCGTCCACTTTGGTGCTCACGGTCCAGCGAAATTATTTACTACGTTTACTATATAGTGGTCAAGAACAAGAGGCGAAGAGGTCACGCAGTCACATCACTCGAACACTTGATGTGTCCGTTTTCTGTTTTGGGTCATCGGCCGAAGGTGCTTTCGGCCGATGACCCAAAACGGAAAACGGACACATCATGTGTGGTGCATTACGGCCTCGGCAATTCGCGGACACTTGCTCCCGACCACCATGGTCAAGAGGAAGTCGTCCCGCCCGATTCACCCGCACGAGTCGCCCGCCCGACGGCAACACATTACATAGATAGTGAATGAGAATAAATGAGCCCTCACCTACGGCTCAAAGCGCGAGTCGCGCGAGTCACCGACAATGGAATGGAGAAGATGGTGGAAATAGGGCTGGACGCCGTACCGTTACGGTATGAGATACGGTATATTCGGGATTCATATCAAATACTCATGACCAGAGAATTAGTGAAACACGAAATATGCCAGGGGATGGTATGCGGTGGTCCATGGGCAAAGAAAGTGATTAACCGGGAGGGATTGAAGCATGAAGACAGAATTTCCGATTAACTTCAACGATACGCGAGGGCTATGCGGAAAATGAGATGCCAAATATCAAGGCGAGGCGAATTTTTTGGGGAGATTTTTCCAAGTCATCATTGATGTGCCGCATTTGGGTTATAGCCCGGAGATGACAGCAGACCCGCGAGCGCTCGCTCATTGCAGGTTATATACATACGGACAATCGGCGTAGAAGAACAAGAAAGGTATAAAAAGATGTATACATACACTAAGTAATACCAGGTAGGGCTTCAAAGCTGTTCTCAAGTGCGATGCGGAGGGCGACGGAGAAGGTGGGGAAAGGGACAAAGCCAGCAGAGCGAGAGGACAGAGCACCGCGCAATCTTGATTTCACTTGACATCTTGGGGTTGGGAGGCTCGAGAAAGCTGAGATAAAAGTTTTTTGAGGTCTCTTGCGTCTTGAGGAGGAAACTTGAAGAAGACACTCGAGAACAGCGTATTTGGGCTTGATGACGAGGGAGGTCCGCAGTTAGAGAACATAGACTAGAGGGAGTTTTCAGTAAAAAGGTGGGCGACAAGACGTGACGTGGCGGACTGCAGCTGATCAGATCACCAGCAGTAGACTCGAGGCAGTCGCTTTTCGAGCCAGCGGCAAATTGATGATAGTCGATCAATGGGCCTGCGGAAAAGCGACTGGAGCGGAGTAACCGGCGGCTAGTACGCAAGTTGCCGGCGTACGTTGTTTTTAGAGAAATTTCCGTTCATAGAAAATCCAAACTGCCTGTATAGATATTCTGAGGAGACAAATGTCTTAAGAATGGTTCCAGATGTTTAGTCTATTGATTTTATAGACGTATGAACTCGATTGGCCCTTCCACAATGCATTTACACAGGCGATTCGTGCACAATTCAGGCAGCGTGGGTGCGATCACCGCCGTGAACAACTTCCGTCATCTTCGAAACACATAATCGCAATAATGCTACTTGATTTCCTTCAAGGCCCTTCTCATGGATTGATTTATGGGCACAGGAACCAGATATCAACAGTGTAGAGAGAATTCTGAAGGTATCTGTCTATTCAGATTTCCGCTTTGAGAGGTTTGAATTTTCTATGAACGGAAAAAAAATCTATAAGTCAAAACTACCTACACCGCAATTTGCGGTCGTACTAGCCGCCCGTTAGGAAGCTCCAGCCGCTTCGCCAACACCTTTTGATCGACTGTCATCTAAAGTCTATGGAAAGCGGGAGCACCACGCTTTGAAACGAGCGATGGGATCAAATGCCGGGTGATGGCCCCCCAAAACCCAAGTCGTAATTTGCATGCATCCTGCATTGTTAGTGCCAAAACCCACATTTCACGGTCCTAAATTCAACCTGAACCAGCCATGCTACCACTCATTGATTCAAAATGCCACAAACATTGCACGAGGGCACTTTTTCTTGATTTTCGTGAGGATAAAGAGGGAAAATATTAATTGTAAACACGATTCGCTCTTCAAATACTTCTTGCTGAACTGGAATTTGACTTCAAAACGTCCATGATATGCCCGGATGTCGGCTAATGGATTCATCTTTGCATTTCACGTTGCCCGAGATGCCCGGGAACATCCGAGTGAGGTTCGGGCGACAAAAACAATACGGAATCCTGGTCTTTGCTTTGCCGGAGGACACTTATGGTGTATTCTGGAATGTAGGGATTATATACTGTTTTATTGACCAACGGACACATCGGGGTGCGGATGGGATCAATATATATATATATATGTGGTACAGTGGATTTTAGTTGATATATGTGGGGGAGCTGCTATTCGTGGGGGGGAGGGGGGCAGATATCTATGTATGGGGGACAGATACCCACTTAAATTGAGAGCAAAAACAATGTTTCCAAATTTGAATATTCATTACAGTTAGAAAAGACGTCATAAAGGTTCCGGCTTCAAAATGGGAGTTAAGAAGCCGAATCTGCAGCATAAATCAGCCTCAATAATCCAGATTCAGATCTCCAAGAGTGGCTGCAAACTCAGTGAAATAGTAGCAAACCTGGTGAATGTTAGGCGTCTGTTGAGTGCTTATTCGTGGCTGGTCCCAAAAACCGATGAATTGTGCAAGTAATTCATTTAATACACATTCGGTACTTTATTATATACAGTTGATACTTTATTATACATTTGAACTATTTTTTTTCTTGCGTCAAGGAAAGTTGCTAAGTTGCGATAAAAAGCTAATTAAATACTGTGGTGCCGAGGACACCACCATCGTTCGGTACTGGTACATTCAGCGAACGGCAAAGGCTATTCAAATGGAAAAAAACCCAATCCCGAATTCTGGAACTTGACGGCCGAGACTTGGTCGTTGTGGGGTCGGGCTTCGCCGTAGCATCCCAGCTTGCCGACATCTCCTCCGGTGTCGGGCCCAATTATCACAACACGAGTTACAACTCGGTTAATTGGGGTTCCGTCTGCCATCTGTCTCATTGGCCTGATACAAGGTCCTCGAACCGGGTGGTTGGTTCCGTTCGGTCCAACGGCCCACACACGGATCATCTTCTTGTCAAGATCCTCTTCGCGGAAGGGTTGATCGAGGGCGAGATAACCGGCTCGGCCTTCGCAGCTGAGAATTCGCTTCCCGGGCCTGAAGTAGCGGTTTTCACTGCGCACAATGTCCTTCAATACAACATCCACGCGCTTCTGAACGAGTCCGGAAAGGCAGAAGCCATCGGCCATCGAGTTCTCCTGGAGATGCGCAGTAGAATAAATTTTAACAGAGTGGGTACGACCAAATTACCGTCGAGAACTTGGCTATCGACGTCCAAGAAACTTGCGGGGCCGGCGTTGCGAGCGGGACGGTGGGAGCGGTGTACCAACGCGAGCGGGTGTACGAGTTGAGAGCGGACTGTGGAGCAAGCATCCACCGAGGAAGAGCCTTTGTTTTCGAGAGCGGCATTCGAGTACTTCAAAGTTTGTCTGAAATGAAGAAAAAAGGGAAATGAATAGAGATACGTACTGAACATGTACTAGCTTCTTTATATTAAGCGTGAATCTCGCGTTGGAGGCCTCCTTCTGAACGGTGACCATGATTCCATCATCGTCTTCGACCTGGTATTTGCGTTTGCACTTTTGTATGCGTGCCGCTCGATCTGGGCTGTCAAAGTCACCTACGACTACACCTCGCGTTCCCTTGAGTGGACCCTGCCATGCAACCAAAACCTCCATTCCTTCATAACGGCGGCTGACGGCTTTCCCTTCCAATAATTGCCGCTGTTTTTTGAGATCGTCTTCAACCGCCAATCGACAGTGCGTCAGTGAAATCCCAGTCGTCAAGTTTCCCTTCGCGCCGCTGCTTTTCGCCTTCGCGTACCGCCGAACCGAGTGCACCAGAGAGATCGATAAATTGTGCGTCCGCCGTGAGAGCCGACCTTGACGACTTTTGGGCAGAGAAAGTTTGGAGATCGATGATATCCAGTTGCGGCATCAAAGCCGCCCAGGACGACATTGAGGAATCTGAGTTCAGGTCGAAGTTCACATCGCGTGATGGAACTCTCCACTGTAACGCAATGAAATCTCTCAGCCAGCTAGTCGGAATTTCGAAGAAATATACCACTCACCAAAGGGTCTTCGTCAATATCCGACCCGTTGAAGTTTCGTTGGCCCTGGCTCAATTTAGCTTATTTTGGCCTGCAATAAAACTAGGCCTTACACTGTACAGTTCAAGAGCGCCGCCCGTGCAGATCTTGACCACCAATCCGCGACGATTTCTGGATGCCCCAGTTACGCAGACAAAATCACCCTCCATAAAATGCCGCGCAACACAACGATGTTCAACTTCGATTATGTTCTGCTCGCCGGATTCCTGCGGAAATTGAATGCTCAGCCACTGGTCTTCAATCTGAATTATGCGACCGATGGCTCCACGGTGTTCGATGCCCGCGACGACTTGAACGCGGTCCAAAACGCGAAATGGGGTTGGCGGATCGAGCGCGTGTCGCCGGAGGTGCGCGATCTGAACAAAAATGCCGTGTGAGTCCCCACGAACAGTGTCAGTGCCGTTGTACTCCTCCTGAATCTTCGCCCATCGTACACGGTACTTCTCGTCAGCAATCTCCCGAATCATGACGATGTATCCGACATTGCCTTTGTGCTCTCCTGCGACTACGACGACGCGGACACCTTCCACCAGCGCTGGTGCAGTGCCAATGAATGTCGCTTGTTTCAAATACGACTCCGTAGTCTGTTTGAATGGCAGGAGTTCGTCGGGGTTGGGGAGGACTCGAGGGTATGCAGATGCGCGGAGGGGAGAGTCGTACGTTAGGCGACTGCACGGATCCGCCTCGCCAACTCCGTTTAAATTTGCGACGATGAATCGTTGGCTCGAGACAACCCATGCTACTTTCCCCTCATAAGGCTTTTGCTTAAGACGAATCCATTCGCCACGCTGAACTGTCGCCGGCTCATCCGAAGGCGCTGGCGCACTTGGCTGGAACAAATTAAGCACCGGGTCGTGTGAGGATGTGGAGGTCGAGGACAGAGAAGATGTGGAAGTCGAGACAGCAGACGGAGATGATGCAGGCGCTGCCTTGAAACTGGCGGCCAGTGCTTCCAAAGCAGCGGCGTCGGTTTCTTCGTGAATGGTGAAATGTGAGCTCTGATGAACAGGCTCATCGTCAATAAATTCTATGAGAAATTGAGTCATAAACGCTGGCTCGCAGATTGTACGAACATACCTAGATCAGAGAGAGTCTCCTCATCGTCGTCCTCACCCTCCTCATCGTTTGCATCTTCATTGGTGCGTCGGACGCGTCGGGGCTCGTCGTCATCGCCGCTGTCTTCGTCCTCAGCCGCTAAGTCGAAAAAACGAACAACTGAACGCGACTTTCGTCGTTTACTCGGAGGAGGCTCAACTGAGCTCGACCGAGCACGTTTGCGTGATGTGTCTATCTCGGGAGGGACGCGACTCGGCACTGGGGATGGCCGGCGAGAATCATGGGAGTCGGGGAGAAAGAGCGTGGTGCGCGCGCGGCGCGCCAGCGCCTCATTGTCAGGCAGGGGGACGTGTCTGAGCATCGGAGGCGGGGGGAGGCGCGAGGGCGCGACTGGACATCGGCTGCTTGTCATTGACGTAACTTGGCGTCGGCTCCTCGGGTACGCTGCGCGCCAGCTCCTCGTTGTCAGGCGGGACATGGCTGGGCATTGGCTCATCATCATTGATGCCACTGGGCGTCGGTTCGGGGACGTGTCGGAGCATCGGAGGCGGGGGAGGCGCGAGGGCGCGACTGGACATCGGCTGCTCGTTATTGACGTAACTTGGCGTCGGCTCCTCGGGTACGCTGCGCGCCAGCTCCTCGTTGTCAGGCGGGCCGTGGCTGGGCATCGGCTCATCATCATTGACTCCACTGGGCGTCGGCTCCTCGGGCATTGGCTCCTCGTCGCTGTGTCTTTCGATATCGGACATTGTGCAATGTGTTCTATAAAAACATGTAAGTTTCACTTCTTAGACGCATAGTTTAGGTTTCTGCATTACATTCGTACTCGTGAAACGGTGCCACTCGTGTTTTCTAACTACTTTACAGCGCTATTACAGACTTGGTGGTGGTACGGTAGAGAGATTGGAAAAATGTTACGTCACCTGTCCCGTCACACATGACGTGTCCGTTTTCCGTTTGGGTCATCGGCCGAAAGCACCTTCGGCCGATGACCCAAAACGGAAAACGGACACATCATGTGTGTGCGTCACGGCCTCGGCAATTTGCGGACACTTGCTCCCGACCACCATGGTCAAGAGCAAGTCGTCCCGCCCGATCACCCGCCCGACGGCAACACAGTACATAGATAGTAAATGAATGAGAGAATAAATGAGCCCTCACCTACGGCTCAAAGCGCGAGTCACCGACAATGAAATCGAAGATGGTAAAAAAGCTTTGTTAATGCTGTCCATAAAAATTATTGAGATACCTTCAAGATTTCCCCCCATATTTGCCGTCAATCCGTTTTTGAAGACTCAATTCGCTATGCCCACTACACGGTCGTCGACACGCCATGCTGCTGCGGCGCCCGCTGCCAATACTCGTTCGGCGAGAAGCACGAATGCCGCACGAAACGCACCGCGAATTAATACATCTCGCAAGAAAAACACGACTAATAAGGTTTGCATTTTCTACATGTCTTGGATATTTTACTGATACATTGTGAATTCACAGAAAACCGCTGAACCCCGAAAGCCGGCGGAAGTCGCTGCCTCTGAGGAGGTACTGGAGACTGTTCCTAGCGACGACGAGCCAGATTATAATAAAGAAGTGCGTTTCCGCGTTACTTAGCACCCCATGTATCTCATTTTTATTACAGGTCATCGTCGCTGCCCTGACGAAGTACTGGAGGCAGATCCTGGCGACGACGAGCTAGAGGATGGCAGAGAAGTGCGTTTCCGCGTTACTTCACGGCTTATGTATCTCATTTTATTCTAGACTATCCACAGTGACGCAGGGCAGGAGATGAGAGTCGGCTGCGGTCCCCTCTGCTAACTCACCCCTCCCGCCCTCATCTCCGCCTCTGGCCTCGCCTGCCAATTCTCTCCTCCCGCCCTCGTCTCCGTTTTCGGCCTCTCTGCACGCTGCTCCTGCGTTCCCACCAAATGCTCTACCTACCCGACCACTACCCCGCCGCCGACATCACTCAGCGGCAGTCCTTCGACCAGCCACAGGCGACGTGAACGACGATGAGTTCAGTCTCGCCCATCGACGCGTGCGCAGGAGGACCGTCTCGTCCGACAACCTGTGGAGAGACACCCACATGGGTGACAAGAGGGGTGCAGAAGAAGACGCATACCAGTTCGCCGACTTCACCACAGTCGAGTACCACGAGCCCGACGATGTGGAAGGGTCGTTTTCCGACTACGAGTCGCCCCCTCCAAGGTCCACCCGCCCTCCGCTGAGCCCCAGGCCCAGCCGGAGTATCTCTCCGGCTTCGCCTTCAAAACCGATGCTACGTGGCAACTCCCGCTCCATCTCCGCTGGCCCAGTTTCCCCCGGGGCCATCTCCCGTGGCCGCTCGCGCACGCCCTCCCGTTCTAACGAACCATCTCCGTCCCGAGCTCCCTCTCGCGGCCGTTCGCGCACACGTCGCACCGGCGATGCCTTGTCACCGCAGCCGCCTATGCCACTGGCTTTGCAAGCTGGCGATACCTCTGCTGCGCCTCACGCACAGGCTCTACACAATCTTCCTATACCTCCAGCCCGAGGCCCCCCCCCTCCTCTTCCTCCCGCCCACACCAGACCGCCAGTGTCTTCACACACCCGGCCAGCAGTTGCTGCTGCCGCAGAAGCCCCCCGTTGCCCTCCCCCTCGCACGCGGAACGATGGGCGTACCTTGCAGCCACCACCTTTGCCCTTGCCCTCGCCCTCCTGGGATCTTAGCTCTGATGATAGCACGGACGAGTATGGGCGCACTCAGGAGGCCAAGCGAAGGCTCGAGGCGGCTCGGGTAGCGCGCGGATACTCGCCTGCGGCAGCCTCAGATGCGGCCGACGACGAGGACATGCAGGACTACCTGGCAGAAGTCGCCACCAATGGCTTCCGTGAGGATGACGCTGGAGTCAAGTCGAGCAGGCGGAAGGCGAAGGTGAAGGCGAAGGCGGCGACGGCGACGGCGACGGCGACCAAAGATAAGGGAAAGGGAGAGCAGCGACGACGGCGCCCGCCCCTGAACCCGAGTTTGCCGACCCCGATCCCGAAGAGGTCGTGGAGGAGGACCTCATGGAGCGCGGCTATACTCCAGGTCCCGTTCCCCGGCAAATCCTCGAACAGCTTTACGCGTTGGAGGAGGAACATGATACGAAAGTCGCGGCTCTGGCCGCGTCGTGCAACAAGGATCCTGCAACGCTTCACCGCACCACCACCACCCCCCCACGAGCTGCGTAATGCTTCGGCCTGGAATATGTACCTGTCGCACCATGCCGTGCATCATCCGAAGCCACCTGGCGGTAAGCTCGTTTCCATCTCAATCTGTCGCTTGAGTTCTAACAACGTTACAGTCACCGCAGCCCAGTATAATATCGACGCCCGGAGGGCATTCGAAGCGTTGCTGCCCGGTCTTTCCAAAGCCGAAATGGGCAAAACCCCGCTTGTTTTGGAGCGTCTTCCCTGGTTGCACAACTGGTGGAAGGAGATCAACGCCAACCACGTCGAGAACCTGCGCGCCAAAGGTCAATACAAGGTCCAGGTGAAGAAGGCTGCTGAGCCTCTGATCCAGATGGTGCGTTTCGACGATTCTATGTACTGGTTTCGAAACTGACTAACGTTTCTTCAGGCGAAACAGCTCTCCAACACGTGGGGCATCCATATCTTCGCCGTCGCCATCGACCCCCGCGACGGACACTCCTTCGCGTTTGCGGGGTCACGCGAGATGGAGCAAGTTCGCCTCGCGGATAGTTCGAGCATCACCGGCTTCATGGGGGATTTGGAGACGAAGATTCGGTAGGCTGGACTCTACTTCGCCCGGAGTTTCGCTGATCGTTTGATGTTCTTCAGGGTGCTCCAAATGGAAGAGCGCGGGGAAGACGCTTCACGCTTGTATGTTCCTCGCCCATCCAGGAACTCCAACCAGACCACGAAAAAAGGGAAACGCGACGCCGTTAGTT
>JARJCQ010000176.1:0-54887 GCA_029281465.1 Mycena epipterygia
CTGTTGAACAGCCTTGGTAATTCGCTTTTGGGTTGCTTTGAACGACTCGGTGATCTCAGCAATCTCAACAAGTCCATCATGATGAAAGAGGATGCTGTCCGACTCACTCCAGATGGCCACCCTGACAAGCCTGGGATGTTGAACACCTGGGCACTTTCGCTTTTTTCCTCACTATTCAGCGGTTTCGGTGATCTCAGTGGACCATCAACAAGTTCCCATAATGATGTGGGTGAGGAATGGCTGTGAAAACTCCAACTCCAGAATGGGCCACCCCCTGACAAAGCTTGTAATGTTTGAACACCCTTGGCAAGTTCGCCTTTTTTCCCCGATCCGCCATTTTGAGCGGCCCTTCACGGGTGGATCTGCATGAACTCACCAAGTCCATCATGATGTGTTTGAGGATGCTGTCCGACTCACTCCAGATGGCCACCCTGACAAGCCTGGGATGTTGAACAACCTCGGTAATTCGCTTTTGGGTTGCTTTGAGCGGCTTGGTGATCTCAGTGAACTCAGCAAGTCCATCATGATGAAAGAGGATGCTGTCCAACTCACTCCAAATGGCCACCCTGACAAGCCTGGGATGTTGAGCAACATTGGCACTTCGCTTGTGGGTCGCTTTGAGCGACTCGGTGATCTCAGTGACCTCAACAAGTCTATCATGATGTTTGAGGATGCTGTCCGACTCACTCCAGATGGCCACCCTGACAAGCCTTGGAGGTTGAACAACCTTGGCAATTCGCTTTTTCCATCACTTTGATCGGCTCGGTGATCTCAGTGACCTCAACAAGTCCATCATGATGTTTGAGGATGCTGTCCAACTAACTCCAGATGGCCACCCTGACAAGCCTGCAATGTTGAACAACCTTGGCAATTCACTTTGTGGTTGCTTTGAGCAGCTCAGTGATCTCAGCGACCTTAACAAGTCCATAATGATGTTTGAGGATGCTGTCCAACTCACTCCAGATGGCCACCCTGACAAGCCTGCAATGTTGAACAACCTTGGTAATTCGCTTTTGGGTTGCTTTGAGCAGCTCGGTGATCTCAGTGACCTCAACAAGTCCATCATGATGAAAGAGGATGCTGTCCGACTCACTCCAGATGGCCACCGTGACAAGCCTGGGATGTTGAACAACCTTGGCAATTCGCTTTTCCATCGCTTTGAGCACCTCCATGATCCTCAGGACTCTCAGCAGCTGCTACTTCACTACGCTTCAGCTGCATGCTCAGCCACAGGCCCTGCCAACATACGATTTGATGCGGCCAAAAACTGGGCAAAACATGCCCAGCTTTACCAACCCTCATCTATACTCCTTGCATATACTACTGCCATTGAACTTCTTCCTGAATTAGCATGGCTAGGGCTGTCCATAACTGATCGGCACCATCACCTCTCACAGGCAGGCCAAGTTGTGAGAGATGCTGCTTCAGCTGCAATTGCAGTGGATGACTACCAGAAGGCAGTGGAGTGGCTTGAACAGGGGCGTTCAGTTATCTGGGGTCAGCTTCTAAATCTGCGTACACCAGTAGATGAATTGAGCAAGAACCATCCTGCCCTTGCTGAGCAGCTTGTCACTCTCTCTGCCTCATTAGAAACTGCTGGCACCCGGAGCAATGCTGTTGCTGGTGCTATCGAACCACAGTCAATTCTGTCCATTGCACAGAAATCTGATGCCCTTGTTCTTGAAAGGAATGATATCCTACAACAGATCAGAGAGCTGCCAGGGTTTCAGAGGTTCCTATTACCAAAGACAATTTCTGAGCTTTTGCCTGCTGCAAACATGGGCCCTGTTGCCATCTTGAATATCAGTGCATATGGATGTGATGCTTTGATCCTCATGCCAGGCCTTGGGGATGAAGTCATCCATGTCCCACTGAGTGACTTCACAATTCATAGGGCACAGGCCTTGGCCCAATCTCTGGCATCAATTGTGGGAACTACTGGATGCAGTGATAGGGCAAAGATGTCCCGTGAAGGGGATATGGCTCTGGATGATGTTTTTTCAGACATTCTCTCTGAGCTCTGGTTCAAAATTGTTCAACCTGTCTTGAATGGAATTGCATTTACGGTAAGCTATCTTCTTCTGTGGGACCCAATTCCCATCCTTATGATTTCTTCAGACACCAGTACACCAGGATTTAGGACGCATCTGGTGGTGTCCAACAGGGCCACTAGCATTTCTTCCTATCCATGCAGCAGGAATCTATGGTGAAGACCAAGCATTTGGCTCAAAATTATCTGACTTCCTCATTTCGTCCTATATACCATCATTGTCCGCCTTGATCCAAGGGTTTCGCCCACATTCTGAACCCCAGGCAGAACTTCAACTCCTTGTTGTCACTCAACCGTCAGCTGAGGGACAGTCCTATATCCCAGGAACTCAGGAAGAAATCAAATGTATCAAGCAGCATGCCAGGGGAAAAGTTCCTACTCTGTGGTTGGATAAAGATATGGCCACAATAGAAAAAGTTCAGGAGGGCATGACGAGTTCCAGATGGGTTCATTTTGCCTGCCATGGTGTGCAGAGCACCTCTCCAACTGAAAGCGCCCTCCTCCTTGCTGGAAGCTCACAGTTGACACTCTCAAACATTATCCAGCTATCTCTCCCAAATGCTGACCTGGCATTCCTCTCTGCATGTCAAACTGCCACAGGTTCCAAAAAGCTCCAAGACGAGTCGGTTCATCTCGCTGCTGGCATGTTACTGGCAGGATACCGAGGTGTCATTGGGACAATGTGGTCTATCATGGACAATGATGCCCCACAAGTTGCCAGTGATGTTTATGCCCATCTACTGGAGGTATCACCTCCAGATCCAACGAGGGCAGCTCAGGCACTGCATCTCGCTGTTCGGAAGCTTCGAGAGCAGCCCAGAGCAAAAAAATCATTTTTACACTGGGTGCCCTTCATACACTTTGGGGTTTAACTTGGGGGATATATATGGGTAGGTGTAGAAGGAGTTTGGTAGTAGTCCCTGTTTCTATAGGACTCCTTACGATTCACAGTCTTGATTTTATTTGATGGAGTGTTGGAAGTTACAAATTACAATGTCTATGGGAATCTCAACAAGTCTTATGTATATCGCACCCGACCTGATGTTTGTGTATCGTGTCCAACCTGAGAAGCTTAGTGACTGGAAGAAAAAAATGTCCGAGACACACACTCAATGCCCGAGAGCACAAGCAAGACTCACAACACAAAAGATTGAACTAGACTTATCGCTTCACTCAACTGGAAACCACGCCAGTTGGGAACTCAAGACTCAAGGCAAAAACAAGACTCTCAGGCTACCGATTCCCAACCAAGCCGAGCAACACTCTTTGCAAATTCACACCAAAACAAGGTGAAAAATTCGAGTCAAAATCTCGAGTAGATAGACCCATAACAACGCCAACCTTTCCCAACTGTAAATTTAATACTCCATGATCGGTACACAGTGCAGCATAGTTTCTCCTGGACTAATAGACTAACAACTCAGGCGCAGTGTCTTTCTGCTTTTTGTGTTCATGCTCAAACTCAACATTGAAGGTCAATATTCCAGCTCAAGCCAAGCTCAAGCTCAAACACTCAACGGTGACATTTCAGAGACTTGTGCTGAGGATTGATAATTCATAATTGATATCTCAGACTGAAGGCGATAATTCAGTGTTCAAATAGCCGTTCTTCAAAAGAGTGCAAATACTTGTGGTCAACATTGACAAAGTGAACAGCTAGCTTGCCTACTCGTTTGAAAAGAACATGTCAAATTGGCCATCACAGCTTGCTCCAGGTGTTCTGCCAGCCCGGGAGGTGTCGGAGTTACACTACCTGGGCAAAATGTTTGTCTCAGAGTATTTTCGGTACTGCAGGCCGATTTATGGAGGATACAGAGACTTTGATACATGAATGTTGGAAACAGGTTCAGGAGTCCCCACAAATATTTTCAGAATTTGATCGCATCATAGTGACTTGATATACCACCAATTGTGTTTGAACCGCAAAAACCCATTTTTTGCAACTTGATCTGTGATGCTTTTCAGGACAATCTAAATCACTCAAGTCATAGTCTGAGATGTGAGGAGCAATTCTGCAAGTTGAACCATGCAAAAATACACAGGCAATCAGACGCTACAGAGCCTGAAAAATGACCAAAAACAGTCATTTTTGAGGTTTTACTGCCATTTTGGCCATTTTAGGCCATTTTGCAAGCTCTATAGTGTCCGATTGCCTGTATATTTTTGCAGAGTTCTTTTTGCATAATGGGTCCTCACATCATGGACTACAACTTAGCCAATTCAGATTGTTCTGAAAGAAACCATAGATCAAGTTGCAAAAACTGGGTTTCTGCTGTTGAAACACAAATGAAGGCATATCAAAGCAGTATGATGCGATCAAATTCTGAAAATATTTGCGTGGCCTCCTGAACCCATTTCCAACATTTCATGTCGCAAAGCATCTGGATCCTCCGGAAATTGGCCTGCAATGCACAAACATTTTGCCCAGTTAGTGTATCAATGGCGTGAGAGGCGCAGACACGTTGTTTGGAGCTGTATGCGAGACACGTGATTTGACTGTGACTGCCTGCCGCAAGCATCATCACTGCTCCCTCAGGCCTCAGGCTCGGTGCCTACCCGTCTAATTAAGCGATGCTAGCCGACATTAGCTGAGCCTTAGCCGAGTCCCACTAATGGCGAGTCCCACTCTTCTCATCAATACTCCTTCTAACTAACCTCTTGCCAACTCTTTCTGTGCCCTCCTGGCCCCGTAGCACCCCGTTGCATTTGGGTGCATCCGCTGCTTCCCGCCCTCGGTGCGCCGGTTCCACTTACCCAGCGTGCCTTCAGGCACCATTCCCCCTCCCTCTCCCCGGTGATCTGGAGGCCGCTGCGCCCTCGTTCCCCTGCATTTGCCTCCCCACCCCCCACCGCTTCCTGCCCTCAGTGCGCCGGTTCCGCTTCCTCAGCGCACCCACTGGTTGACACGTGCCTTCAAACATCGTGCCCCCTCCCTCTCCCCAGTGATCTGGGGGCCGCTGTGCCCTCATTCCCCCGCATTTGGCTCCCCACCCCCTGCTGCTTCTCGCTGCTCCTGCACCGGCTCCGCTTCCCCAGCGTGGCCACTACATTCCACGTTCCTTCCAGCACTATCACCCCAGCTTAGGCAATATTTATCTCCTTTTCGAGCTACAACTACGTATCTCATTTCTACTTGGCCAGATATCTTGAAAATATATTTTTATTTCCGTGACGAAAAAAAAACGTAGAAGCTCTCATAAAAGACGTACAGCTTTTATTGTAACTTGGAACAATGTTAAAAAAAGAATAGTGCCCAAAAAAGAAGAAGAAGAAAAAGTTCTTTGACTACAGCATAACATCGCAGGTGGGAGTCGAACCCGCACGCACAGAATGAATCGTGCATGTATTAAGTAATCCGCACCATCACCACCGTCGGCAGCGGGGGTGCCCTGTCCCAAAAAGGAAATTCACCAAGAAAAATTCGAGAAAATCTAGATAAAATACAGGGATGTACCAGCTACCTAATAATCCATTAGAAGGTGTATATAGCCGTATGTTCCCCTTCTAATTAGAAGGGATATAAGCATTCCCGCCATGCTGCAGTATATGCTGCGGTTTTGTTTGCAAATATGCTGAAGACCTGCAGCATATGGACTTAGAGATTGACTTGCTCAATTTGAATCATTTACACTGTCTCTTGCCTTTCCCATTGTTTATTTCGCAATAAATGGTCTCCTTGGTGCCCCATTCATGAAATAAGCACAAAGTGACATTTGCCATTTTCAAGTTTTACCATCATGTACTGGCCTGCATTATGGCTCAGAATGGTTCATATATCTTGGGAAAATCAGTAAGAGCCTTCAGAACATCATCTATGACCCTGTGGCATGCTGAATGGGGTGAATAAGAATATGAAACAAGATCACCTTAAATCATGAGGTATAGGCCCTGGGTGTCCATTGTCTACTTTACTACTATACCTACATGAGTCAATGCCAAAAGATATGTTTTGGGATATCTCACACCATGAAGGAGGGCATGATAGGGCCAGAGTGCAATTTCCCTGTAGGGCCAAATTGCAATGTTTTTCATCAGAAGAAGATAGAAAATCACCTGGAGGGTGTCTTTGAAGCTTAAGGGAACAAATTAATACATCCAGGACCTATTTCCATTGGTATATCCCCATGATACTCTGGCCAGGACACAATTTATTAATTTTCGCTATTTTCACCCTATTATTGCACTGTAATAGGCTCTACTGTGTCCCAGTTGACTTCAAAGAACATAGAACAACATGTCTATAAGGTTAGACTATCCAAAACGGTTGAACTATGAGCCAGGGAAGGGCTGATGTCGAAAATTTCCTTTTGGGGAAGAAGGCATTAGTGTCCCAAAATGGAAGGTCATCGGCCAAACCTTTGATCTCTATACCCAAATTGTAGAGCTCATCAAGGGCTACAAGAGTCATCTATAGCATTTTGCAATTGGTGGCCCCATTGGCCCGCAAAATGCAAAATACTTTCGGAGAGCCAGCACTTTTTGACAAAAACCAGCATTTAAAGCAACCAGGCATCAATTTCAACCCAATATGGGCAGCCACCAGTTGTAGGGCAGCTATAGCACCCCAATGTGGACAGCCATCAATTTTAAGGCAATGGCTGGGTAGCCATCAAATTCACGACAATGGCCGGGCTCAGCAATGTAGGCATTTTAATTGAAATATGACAATTTCTTGTTATTTTAAAGGATGGTTTGCATGCCGCCGCAAGGTGTGCCAACGGCAACAATTTTTATTATTATTTTCGGTATTTCTTTGATTTTTTACAATTTTCTTTTGGTGAACTTCCTTTTTTGGATGGGCGCACCCACCACCCGCCTCAGGATTATCCAATACAAGTCAATCTCTAAGTCCATATGCTGCAGGTCTTCAGCATATTTGCAAACAAAACCGCAGCATATACTGCAGCATGGCGGGAATGCTTATATCCCTTCTAATTAGAAGGGGAACATACGGCTATATACACCTTCTAATGGATTATTAGGTAGCTGGTACATCCCTGTATTTTATCTAGATTTTCTCGAATTTTTCTTGGTGAATTTCCTTTTTGGGACAGGGCGCCCCCACCGCCGACAGCGGTGATGGTGCAGATTACTTAATACATGCATGAATAAAAGCCCTAAGTCCTTTGTAGCATATTTGTAGCATGATTGGTAGCATATTTTGCAGCATGGGGGAATCAACGAAAAACACCTCTAACTAGAGGGGGAACACGCATAGCAGTCCCCCCTCTAACTAGAGCTGGTATTCGGGATTAGTAGGTGAAATTTCTCAAGTCAAAACTACCTACATTGGGAATCCCCGACCGTACTAGCGTCTGTTTAGAAAGCTCACAGCTGCTTCGCCATCACTTTTGGATCGATTGTCATCAAAACCCGGGTTTCTGAATAGAATTATCCCAATTTCCCATATCTGAGTTCCTCCTTTCGTTATTTCTTTTGCTGAAGTTTTGTTGCAGATGCTTGGTACTGCTTCGGTGTGTTAGATGTATTGATATACTGAGTAGGACTACATAAGTACAAAGTCTCTGCCAGGCCCCGCCACGGCCCCTGTTAAGCCTCGATTTTCTAGACCAACCAACACGCTGACTTCGAACAAATTGTATTGTTAAAAGTACTGCACGTAGTGGTTATGGTAAGAAAAGGGGTAAAGTATCGTCATCAAGAACGCTAGTATTTATACTAGTATCGCCAAAAGAAGCTTCGAACGAACCAAATAAGTATCGGTAGACGGGGCTTAATATAACCGATAACCGGCACCTGACAGCCCCACACCCCAAGTACTCATAAGGCCGGTAGTAGTCGGCCTAGAAGTTTTAATCAAGTTTTGATCCTGGTTATTGAATTTCGGGCTCCTTTCCTCTGTAGAAAAGACCGACCCCAGCACATGATTGGACGGATTCAAGCTTGTTTTTGAGACCACCGGTGATGAGCACCGCCTCTCGCTGATCACGGAATCAGATCCAACCCAACTTACTTCTTCCGCGACACAGTCACATTTCACACGTCCTCACGTTCCCCTTGCACCCCCGCGACATCTTCGACATTTGTGTGCACCCGAACCATGTTCCTAGCTGCAGATTCATTTGTTGTCATCATTACATGGCATTATTGTCTCGGACCTGTTACATTCTGTGCGACTCATATAGCCTCCAGGGGTTATTCCCCCTTTCATTACTTACTTCTTGTATATATATACCTTACCACCCGCTTGTATTCAGGACCAGATTTGATATATCACTTCACCTCCAATCTCGCATGCCGCCTTAGTCCTTCGTTGCCATCTCGATGCTCGCTCTCGCCTCATCTCTTGTCGTCCACGCTCTCGTACTGTTTTATTTCTTCATCGCACCTGTCTCCGCTCGCCGTTTCACTGCCAACACATCATATTCCCCATTTCTTACTTTTCCCCACCAGTCACGCTCTGAGGATGGTTTGACCCACTCACACATATTTCGTCTTACGGTTGCCCTGGGAGTTGCTTGCTTGATTTTTCTGGCTCGCGCTCTTGGACGCGCCGTAAGCGTGTCACTGGCCTGTATGAAAGACAAACTTAAGGGGAAAAGACACCACCACCACTCCAATTAACACCACCCCTACCGCCATCCCCACTGCGAACAGGGGGAAAGTGGTATTTCTGGTGGGATCAAAACACCGCCAAGTTTACATCCTCAGCTTTTAGCTGTTCCTGTCGTGGTCGGAGTTGTCCCCTGACATTTGTGGAATACTGAATTCAAATGCGACATTACACAGGTACAATATCAATATTAATTCAGACGCACAGGGATTATATATCGCGAACTGAATTGGTCTTTTGCGAGGCTACCGAAAGATGGGCCCAGCAACAAAATTCAGCCCCATCGGAGAGCTCGAGTGATGTCTCCCCGAACAGAACAATGTGAGGGTTAAATATTAGTCGTGAGTCACGAACATTGAGGGGAAAAGGAATCCCTGGAAAAAGAATGATAAGAAGAATCAATGACCATTTTGGAAGCCAGAGGCGTTGCATATTTGTTGCGGCGCATCCTACAGAATCAAGAACGCAAGAATGCTGGAACGTAAGCGAAGAATCTGGCCGTTGAACCGCACGGAAAAGCGGTTAAAGAAGACTCGATAATGAGTCCCGGTGTAATGGTGGATCCTAGTCATGGTCCGGAGACATTCTGTGGATCAGTTTGTACATGAGTAGTCGGGCGCAGCCTCGAGGCAACCTAAGTGCTTTCTACCCTGTACTGCAACGACGTCGTGCAATCCACTGGTTTCTTGGGCTAGTTGGTGCCTCTCTACTGGTGGAATTTGACACCTGTAGGCCGACTGAATATCCGTTGGCCACAATGCCGGAGGTCATCTGGAAAACATGGGTACTTGAAAGCTCGAATATGGGCTGAGAGGACGGCTGGGTGGATCCGGCGTTGGAGACACTGATTAGGACGCGGATGGGCAATGAAATTCGTTCCGTTCATCCCGGGAAACCCGGTGTTCTAACCAACGAAAATGAGCATGATTGGATTTAGGTTCCTCCCAGTGAGTGCAACAGCTCAGAAGAACTCCTCCGACAGAGACGAACCGAGAGCAGCACTGAACGGACGAAGCACGGATGAATTCGCGAGAACCAACAGGACCGCGAACTTTGCACCCGACTAGACCTGCGTTGAGTCGTTCACGTCTCCGGTGTCGAAGAAAAGGTTGGTCTGGGGGTAGACCGAGGTCGTGTCAAGGTCGTGCCAGATGGCCGCCGAGTCGTGATGTCAGCACGATATTAATAGGAGAGTACTTAGCTTAATGTGGCAGGAATCTCAGGTGCGCGGCGCAAGAAATCCGAGTGAATATGTAGATTGTGGTCGTGGTAAGAGAGCAAGAAGGGAGGTACATAATGGGATGGCTGCTCCCGTTCTCGTGGGACACAGGAGCCCGCAAGCGAAATGTGGGAAGTATATAAAACAATATAACGTACGTAAATTGCCCGTTGTAAATCCTTCGGCTAAACGACCTCTTCAGCACGTTGAACACCGGGATGAGCACAAATACGTATAGGGAGAAGCGCTGCCCCACTCAGCATTGGCTATGGGTGCCCAATCCATGCCAAAATCAATCCCAGGCGCAGTCCGAGTATCCAGGTGCCGTCGAGATCGCCGTCGCGTCGGGATTGCTACAAAATGGGGAAATGAGGTGATAGCGCGACATGAGAGGGAGGAAAAAAAGGAAACGAAGGAGCGATAATGTACTGTAAGTGGTATAAACATATCCCTGACCGTGTTTCAAGTATAACGCGACTGTGTCCGCGGAATGTCCATGTGATGTAAGAAATAGGTATCTTGGCAGTGCGGCGTTAATAGAATCGATTGTGCAGCTGCGGACGTGTTCTGTGGGGTGGAGAAGGGATAAATGTTATTCAAAATTGAAATGTGCGTGATGGACGCGTCGTGGAAGGAGAATGAAACTGAGCAGCACGACGTTGCCATATTTAGATTGCACGTGCAACCGGCCCGAAGCCCGCAGGCGACGAGCGAGGCAAGTCGCGCTGCCACACCGGCGAGCTTTAGATTGAGATAACCCCAGAATACAAGTGTGGAAGAGCAAAAGGTACTGGGGAACGCGCACAAGGACCGAAAATCACGCCAACAAGCTCAAGAAAAAAAATAGACAGCGCGTGACAGGTGACAGTCTAGTGCAGGGCTTCACACACATGATGTGGTTTAGGATTTCCAAGGAAGTAGTGAGGAGCCAATATACCTCGCAACTGAGCCTCCGAGTTATTATTCCCGCCCACAAAGTCGGAGATTCGCGGTTCTGGGAAGTGCGTGAGCTCTCTCCGCGGGATGGGTGACAAGCCGAATGTACACACAACACACACCTCACTCGCGCAACGAGCACCCGCCAACGAATACGCATGCAACTGCGCCGTCGAGTGTAGCCGCGACTTCGTGCGCGATGATGTCTGCAAAAAAAATAGAAGCTCAACCATGCCGATGGAAGCTAGATAAGAAAGAAAAACATCATCCGAGACTAGACTCTGGCAGACGCAGACGCATACGTGCCGGGGCCGCACCCAGCCAGTCGACACTCGGAAATCGGCCGGATGATATATATACCTATACGATCCACCCGCCTACGATCCAAGCGCGGGGGCACCAGCGCCACCCAGAAGCCCTCTAACCCGAGATTCCGCGGGGCTTTGCGTACGGGAAGGACCACAAATGGCGACGTCGTCATAGCGTTTCCGACGGGTGAGAGAAGACTGGAGCGCCAGAAGTATAAAACAACAAGAAAAACAGAACGCCGCCACCATCCACAGAAAAACACCACGCAGAAAAGCGGGAGACGGAGACGGTACGCGGCAGCCTGAAGTCAGAGTGCGCAGGTCCTTCTATATGCCACGCACACCGTGCGAAAGTACTATTGCTGCTACAGTAGGGGCGAAGCTAGAAGGCGCGAGACGGGCCGGATGATCGAGCGCGCCGAGACTCCTCCCCGTTAACCTGTGCCAGGAAAAAGCGCGAGGGCCATCCGTCCGATCTTCGTGATTTCTCGCTACGACCAGGCCTGCACCTGCGAGCGGCGTAGGATATCGCACCCAGCGGCGCGGAAGCCTGCCTCGAAAGGAGACGGTGCCACGCGGCCGGCCTATGTATGCACTCGCGAATCAGCAAGGGGGATGTTTGGAGAAAAATGGGGGAACACGTACTCGTGCCCGACCAAGACGCAGGTGCCGTGGGCAGACAGAGAAGCGCAGGCCACCAGCGAGATGGTATATGCCGCGGCTGCGTTGGGCGGGAGCGAACGACACGGTGAGGCAGCTGCTTCGACTCGGGGAGAGAGCTGCGGGAGGGATGCGAGGATGTGGCCTGCGCGCGACAGGTGACGGACGCAGAGTGCTGTATGCAGCGGCTCGCGTGGCGTGCGCCGCGCAGCGGTGTATGTCAGTCGAATATTACCGGAGCCCTGGGATCCAGAGTCGCTGTCGCGGAGGAGGACGTTATCGCGAAACGAAACGGAAGTGTACGGCACGAAGGCGCGGGAGGGTGCCGCTGACGCGATATGCGGCGAAGCTACAAGCCGCTGAAGGAGGACGTCGCGGGGCGTGTTTGCGGCGAGGTGAATGCGCGGTCGGTGCATGAGGAAGCCGAGCAAATAATTGGCGCTAAGCACTGCCGCGAATGGAGTGGGGAGCAGGTACGCCTGATTGGGAGCGTCAGCGGAGAGGAAATGGAGAGACAGGGGAAAGCGGAAAGAACGTTGCTACGAGCGAGCTTGACGACGCCTCCCCCGCGCATCTCATCGAATCGAGTTCCGCATAGGGACCGCGACTGTGCACGGAGTTGGCTCCGAGTCCGATGCACGTGTACCGTGTGCGCTGCGCGTCCCGGTGCACGACGAGTGCGGGCCGTGCAACGCCACGAGTTGCGGAGGCTTTGAGATCGCGGTGGGGAATATACACCAACGGGAAGACAAAAGGATAAAGGTGAGGCGTACTTTGGTTTAACGTGTCTAGCCCTCTTGCCCTTCCGTCCATCCCGTTCACCGTACGTAGCATGTATCGCCTCCTTGAGGTTTAAGTAGAGAGCTGCAGCAGGGCCGCAGACGGTGCGGAGTTGCGGGCGTGCAGGCAAAGAGGCTGTCGTTCTTGGAAGCGCCATGCCGCCTAGAAGGACGGAGTCTAGAATCGACGTGAAACAGAGGACTCAGAAGAAGACAATGCGTGAGGACGAAATTGAACAGAAAAAAGGTGGCCAGTGGCGGCAAGATGGTGGATCGAAAGCAAGAGGCGGAATTGCGGACCGCGCCGATTGATGCGTGAATGCATCGCCACAAAACGTCTTTTGCGCCACCATGACGTTCCTTTCTTTGCATTCGCGGATGGATACGCAGATTCTCACGGCACTGGCAAGAATAACTAGGAAGAGCTCTCCGCCTCCAACTTGAATGACACATGGGCATCCGGAACTTCCTCGCGTCTTTTTACTGGCACCACGTACGACGGGCTTGTCGCTGCAGCATTGTACCCCAATCGCCTGACTTGTCCCGCTCTGGCTCTCCTCTGCGCTCCTCACGCCGCTCGACTCGCCCCTGCATTCCCCCGCGCACAGCATCCACTCGCCCTCCCATAGTCAAGCTCCACCTCGCACTCGCGCAGCCTGCACTCCCTGACGGCCGGGGGTGCGGAGTCGTTCGCGTATCAGCAACTTCAGCAGCTCTGAGCACAGCGGGCGGGAGGGCGGGTGTTAGTGGTGCTAGTGGCGGTGGTGGGGGAGCTGCGAGCGCGGGGAGAGGGGTGGGGGAGTAATGGCGGGAATGAGGTGTGTTTTTATGCTCGATGTTCCGCGTGTCCTCGTTCTTCCATTCGCACTGTTTCCTTCCCCTTCCCGCCCCTCCTTCCTCATTGCTTGATACCTCGTTCCCTCCCGCCGCTCCTCCTTTTGCTCGCTCTCGCTTCTACATCAGCACCATACTCCAATCGTCCCTCATCACTTTGACAGTCCTAACGTTCATCGCTCTCGAGTCCTTCATCTTTTAGTCAATGGCATTCCAAGGCACCCTTCCCATTCCCTATCCTCGCTCATAGACCTTCCGCTCCTTTATCTTCTACTCACCGTCATTCGACGTCGCCCGTCCTCTTCCCTATCCTCCCCACCCATCGACGCTGATTCACGCCCTCCCACATACGGTCCTCGATTTTTGTCCTTCGTGTTCCTTATCTATCTCATCATCCTTGTCATTCGCCTTTCCTTACCTTGACGTTCCTTATTCGCGTCCACCTTTCCCTAATTCGCACCTCACTTGCGCTCCGCACTCTTACCGAATCTCTCCCTCCTCGTCTCCGCGCTTCGACGCTTGTTCCCTTCCCGTCCTTTACTTACCCTGCTCGTTGCTGGTCCATCTTGTCCTCCGGCGCTGCGCCATCTCACCATCCTCGCCACTGATACGACTACGGTGCGTCTAAGAGTGGAAAGTGAATAAAAGGTATTCAGCAATAACTCCCAGAACTTGACCGAAGAACTGGTGTGAATGCGAGTTGGTTCAACTTCGTTCCTGCACCCGAGGTGAGGCGACGTATGTGTGAGTGTGTGGGGTTGTTACTAATGTGGGCGGCAAACGACGAAGGCCGCGACAAATACAAACAATAACGACGTAGGACCGTGTGCAGTGACGACGAAGACTGCAGTAACTAGACGACGTAGGACGAGAACGACGTAGGACAATAAACGACAGTGGACGACGAAGGACGAGAAAGTGGGAACTTAGACGGAAACTCCCGACTTGGGTGGTTTACGTAATCAAAATCGAGATGTGGGCGGAAAACTTCTTAAATTGCAGCGGAGCTGTCGCTCCTTATATACTACTCAGAGAGCTATTTATATAAAAGGAAAATGAGTCGTTCTGACTCGTAGTGACTCGTTATGACTCGATCTGACTCATTGCGGCTCCGACGACCTCTTCTGCGCTTGAACTTGAACCGTCCCAATGTGACTCATAACGTGTGACCGATCCGCTCCGATCCGATAGCGATTCCGACCGATTCCGAGCTTAGCATGTACCGAGGCTGATCACCACCCTCCTTTACGCTCTTTGATCTCCTCTCCTTCACGCTCCCTCCTTAACCTCATTCTTCCCATTAGTCTCTTTGCCTTCTCCTCGCATCAATCCTCCTCATTCACGCTTCCCCTCCCGTTTCTCCTCTTCACGTTGATCGTCCTTCTCCTCGCACCGCTACATCGGTCTCCTTGCCTTCTCTCGCAATTGATGCTGCTCATCCACACCTTCCTCATCATGTCTCTCCTCCATCTCATTGTCCTCGCTACCCTCTCTCTCTTCCTCCGACTTTACTCATTCACGCTCCGCCCATTCACGTTCCTCGTGTATATCATCGTCCTTGTCCCTCCTCATTCTTCCCTCCGTCTCATCGCTCGCCAACGCTCCTCATTCCGCCTCGCGTTCACGCCCATCGTTCTTCTTACCTTCATCCTCATTCATATCTCTCCCTCCTTAACGCTTGCTGCCCCGCTATTCGATTACTGACGCCCTAGCCCATCATCATCAACGTCCTTTCCCTCCTACACCCGGTGCCGTCCCCGCTGTGCGCCGCCTCCGTCGCGCGCATCATCACGTACGCGGCCTTCGTCGCGCGCATCATCAAGAGTGCGAACCAGCAGGCGAGCATCTTCCTCCAGCAGAAGCGCAAGGTTTATATCCTTCTCGCCCCGTATCGACATGTGTTAACTCCTTCCAGGTGGCGGGTCGGAGGAACGGGGGCGCATCGTCGACTCAATCTGTGCATGCGGCGGGGAGATGATGATACACCGGTATATGGCGCTCTCGCCTCGCTTCCTTCTTTCTCGTGCTCACTCCATCTTTCCAGGTTCGCGCAACTGGGCGGTGCAGCGCTGTCTCGGGGCTGCTGCGGGTCCTGAGGAGCGCCGCACGATTGTTGCGTGCATGCGGTGCGTTTGCTATCTTACGATATCATCCGCTCATTTCCTTTGGCACGACAATCTCAAATATCAATGCGCTCACTCGCATGCATCGTCATCTCAGTATCGCAGCTCATTCACCCAAAATTCGTCGACCCGACATCGTCTTCGTCGCCGACCTCATCAATGACATCAATCTTATAACTGTAACTCGCTCGGCATAATGCAGACGCACCCGCACCGACCCGCATACCCGGCATATCGAACAATCAATCTTATAACAGGACCTTGACTCGCTCAGCATAACGCAGACGCTCACGCATAACGTGTTCTTGCACCCGACTCGCGCGTATACGGCGTATCGGTTAACCATCAAGCAATCTCGGAACAAGATAATAACAGTCCTATATCATACATCCATTCACCCATTGTCTGCAAGCACCATTCATCGCATCGATTCATCCATATACAAACATATATACTTACATACACTGCATCTTGTACACGCATAACCTCGCATCGCATCGATTTCATACATACATCCATCCATTTCTTTCCTGCTTTTCTTCGTTACTTTTGCATTCGTCCTCGCATCATATATCGCACATACACTGGTTGAACATTTCAAGTTTTTCACTGGAAATATTGGTGAAAAACCTCCTTCATTTTTCACCCATCTTTCACTGAAAAAAGAGGTGAAAAATTCAAGCTTTTTTCACTACTTTTTTGACTGGAAACCAAGGTGTAAAATTTGAAATAAAATTGGTGATTTTATTTGCAAGAGGAACAGCCATAATTCATGCACATTCACACCTGAAAATGATGGTGAAAAATTCAAAACTTTTTTCACAACAATTTTCGCCACAAAAACCACAATAAAATGTGTGAATAATGTTTGGTGAAAATTGGTGTAAAATTTGAAACCCAGGATCTAGGTTTTAAATCCTTTTTCACCATCTTTTTTTCCACTTTTTCACGGGAAAATGGGGTGAAAAGAAACCTTGTTTTTTTCACATTTTTCGGTGTAAATACAAGTGAAAATGTCAAAATATTTTCCTGACATTTCCCACCAGCAGTCAAGGTGAAAAATGTGAAATAGGGTTCAAGACTTTTCTTCAGACATTTTCAGAGAAAAAGCACAAGAAAATAGGTTTTGAATTGGTCACTGGAAGATACAGAGAGTTTTCAATGAACAATTTGGGTGTAAAAGGGCTACCGTAGTGCTGGAGACTTTGAGGCTAAAAGGGTGTAAAATTCCGAAAATCTATGCCAGGTATTCAAGACTTTTAATCCACGAAGCCCTGAGCCAAGCCAAAACACCTGTCAGGCACTTCGAAGTCCCACGGATATAATATCCACGGCCAAACTGAGCCAACATCACAACTTTTCCTCCCCGGCGAGGCAACAGTGGCATGAATTTCTGATCTGTGACTTGTTTCACACTCACACAGATCCACCAGGCCTTGAGCCAAGCCACCACATCTGTCAGCCTCTTCAAAGTCTCACGGATATAATATCCGTGGTCAAACTGAGCCAAAATCACGACTTTTGTGGGCATTTCCTCTCCGGCGATCCAACAGCAGCATGGATTTCTGGTCTGTGACTTGTTTCACATTCACACAGATCCACTAAGCCTTGGGTCAATCAGCAACATCTGTCAGCCTCTTCAAAGTCCCACGGATATAATATCCGTGGTCAAACTGAGCCAAAATCACAACTTTTGTGGGCATTTCCTCTCTGGCGATGCAACTGCGGCATGGATTTCTGGTCTGTGACTTGTTTCACACTCACACAGATCCACCACGCCTTGGGCCAATCCGCAACATGTGTCAGCCTCTTCAAAGTCCCACGGATATAATATCCGACCTCAAACTGAGCCAAAATCATGACTTTTGTGGGCATTTCCTCTCCGCCGAGGCAACGGGGGCATGGATTTCTGGTCTGTGAGTTGCTTCACACCCACATAGATCCACCAAGCCTTGAACCATGCCAAAGCACCCGTCAGCCACTTCAAAGTCCCATGGATATAACATCCGTGGTCAAACTGAGCCAAAATCATGACTTTTGTGGACATTTCCTCTCTGGCGAGGCAGCAGTGGCATGGATTTCTGGTCTGTGACTTGTTTCACACTCATACGGATCCACCAAGCCTTGAGCCAATCCACAACATCTGTCAGCCTCTTCAAAGTCCCACGGATATAATATCCGTGGTCAAACTGAGCCAAAATAACGACTTTTGCAGGCATTTCTGCTCTGCCGAGGCAGCAGAGGCATGGATTTCGAGTCTGTGACTTGTTTCACACTCACACCGATTGACCAAGCCTTGAGCCAAGCCTAAACACCCATCAGCCTCTTCAAAGTCCCATGGATATAATATCCGTGGCCAAACTGAGCCACAAATTATATCCGTGGGACTTTGAAAAGGCTGACAGATGTTGTGGCTAGGCTCAAGGCTTGGTGGATCCGTATGAGTGTGAAACAAGTCACAGACCAGAAATCCATGCCACTGCTGCCTCGCCAGAGAGGAAATGTCCACAAAAGTCATGATTTTGGCTCAGTTTAACCACGGATATTATATCCGTGGGACTTTGAAGTGGCTGGCAGATGTTTTCGCTCAGCTCCATGCTTGGTGGATCTGTGTGAGTGTGACACAAGTCACAGACCAGAAATATATGTCCCCATTGCCTCGGCGGAGAGGAAATGCCCACAAAAGTCATGATTTTGGCTCAGTTTGGCCATGGATATTATATCCATGGGAGTTTGAAGAGGTTGATGGGTGTTTTGGCTTGGCTTATGGCTTGGTGGATCCGTGTGAGTGTGAAACAAGTCACAGACTCGAAATCCATGCCACTGCTGCCTCGCCAGAGAGGAAATGTCCGCAAAAGTTGTGATTTTGGCTCAGTTTGACCACGGATATTATATCCGTGACACTTTGAAGTGGCTGACGGGTGCTTTACCATGGCCCAAGGCTTGGTGGATCCGCTTGAGTGTAAAACAAGTCACAGACCAGAAATATATGTCCCCGTTGCCTCAGCGGAGAGGAAATGCCCACAAAAGTCATGATTTTGGCTCAATTTGGCCATGGATATTATATCCGTGGGACTTTGAAGAGGTTGATGGGTGTTTTGGCTTGGCTCATGGCTTGGTGTATCCGTGTGAGTGTGAAACAAGTCACAGACTCGAAATCCATGCCTCTGTTGCCTCGGCGAGAGGAAATGCCTGCAAAAGTCATTATTTTGGCTCAGTTTGACCACAGATATTATATCCATAGGATTTTGAAGAGGCTGACAGATGTTGTGGATTGGCTCAAGGCTCGTTGGATCTGTGTGAGTGTGAAACAAGTCACAGACCAGAAATCCATGCCACTGCTGCCTCGCCAGAGAGGAAATGTCCGCAAAAGTCGTGATTTTGGCTCAGTTTGCCCACGGATATTATATCCGTGAGACTTTGAAGTGGCTGGCAGATGTTTTCGCTCGGTTCAAGGCTTGGTGGATCCGCGTGAGTGTGAAACAAGTCACAGACCAGAAATTTATGTCCCCGTTGCCTCGGCGGAGAGGAAATGCCCACAAAAGTCATGATTTTGGCTCAGTTTGGGCACGGATATTATATCCATGGGCCTTTGAAGTGGCTGACAGATGTTCTGGCTTGGCTCAGAGCTTGGTGGATCCTTGTGGGTGTGAAACAAGTTGCAGACCAGAACTCCATGCCCCTCTTGCCTCGTTGGAGAGGAAATGCCTGCGAAAGTCGTGATTTTGGCTCAGTTTGAGCACAGATATTATATCCTTGAGACTTTGAAGTGGCTGACAGGTGTTCTGGCTTGGCTCAAGGCTTGGTGGATACATGTGAGTGTGAAACAAGTCACAGACCAGACATCTATGTCCCCGTTGCCTCGCTGGAGAAGAAATGCCCACAAATGTCATGATTTTGCCTCAGTTTGACCACGGATATTATATCCGTGGGAGTTTGACGAGGCTGACAGATGTTTTCGCTTGGCTCAAGGCTTGGTGGATCCGTTTGAGTGTGGAACAAGTCACAGACCAGAAATCCATGTCCCCGTTGCCTCGGCGGAGAGGAAATGCCCACAAAAGTCATGATTTGGGCTCAGTTTGGCCACTGATATTATATCCGTGGGACTTTGAAGAGGCTGACAGGTATTTTGGCTTGGCCCAAGGCTTGGTGGATCTGTCTCAGTGTGAAACAAGTCACAGACTCGAAATCCATGCCCCTGTTGCCTCAGCGGAGAGGAAATGCCCACAAAAGTCATGATTTTGGCTCAGTTTGACCATGAATATTATATCCGTGGGACTTTGAAGTGGCTGACAGGTGTTCTGGCCTGCCTCAGAGCTTGGTGGATCTGTGTGGGTGTGAAACAAGTTACAGACCAGAAATCCATGCCCCTCTTGCCTTGTTGGAGAGGAAATGCCTGCAAAAGTCGTGATTTTGGCTCAGTTTGAGCATGGATATTATATCCGTGAGACTTTGAAGAGGCTGACAGATGTTCTGGCTTGGCTCAAGGCCTGGTGGATCTGTGTGAGTGTGAAACAAGTCACAGACCAGCAATCCATGCCACTGTTGCCTCGCTGGAGAGGAAAAGTTGTGATTTTGGCTCAGTTTGGCCATGGATATTATATCCGTGGGACTTCGAAGTGCCTGACAGGCTTCATGGATTCAAAGTCTTGAATACCTGGCATAGATGTTCGGAATTTTACACCATTTCAGCCTCAAAGTCTCCAGCACTACGGTAGCCCTTTTACACCCAAATTGTTCATTGAAAACTCTCTGTATCTTCCAGTGACCAATTCACAAGCTATTTTCTTGTGCTTTTTCTCTGAAAATGTCTGAAGAAAAGTCTTGAACCCTATTTCACATTTTTCACCTTGACTGCTGGCAGGAAATGCCAGGAAAATATTTTGACATTTTCACTTGTATTTACACCGAAAAATGTGAAAAAAACAAGGTTTCTTTTCACCCCATTTTCCCGTGAAAAAGTGGAAAAAAAGATGGTGAAAAAGGATTTAAAACCTAGATCCTGGGTTTCAAATTTTACACCAATTTTCACCAAACATTATTCACACATTTTATTGTGGTTTTTGTGGCGAAAATTGTTGTGAAAAAAGTTTTGAATTTTTCACCATCATTTTCAGGTGTGAATGTGCATGAATTATGGCTGTTCCTCTTGCAAATAAAATCACCAACTTTATTTCAAATTTTACACCTTGGTTTCCAGTCAAAAAAGTAGTGAAAAAAGCTTGAATTTTTCACCTCTTTTTTCGGTGAAAGATGGGTGAAAAATGAAGGAGGTTTTTCACCAATATTTCCAGTGAAAAACTTGAAATGTTCAACCAGTGATAACAGAATCACTTCTTACCCATCATACGATTTCCTTTTTTTCGCATCTTGACTTACTTTGACTTAACACTTTGCATTACGAAGACGCACGCACATGTATACCTAGTCCGCTCTCGTTTGTAGCAACTGAATTTTCACCGGCTTTTTGCATGTTTTGCTTTTGCAATGGCTGGAACTTGAGTGCACGAAACAGCCTTGCTACTAGATCCAATTGCTGTTTGACGGTTACTGCGGGTGGCCCATTCTACTCCACCCTACTTAGTTGGCCACTTGACTCCTATAAGACCAGGGCTTCATAATTATGACTGGGCATAATGTATAAACCAGAATACGACCTCCAACGAATGTTCAGACCAAATTTCAGCCGAAAGTGATGGGTTGATCGGGAGCTACGGCATCGCGGATCGGGATCCGAAGCGTGGGGACATCAATTTCTTGTCAATCGGACCACTCGCCTCATTTGCCATCGTTATTTCTCCACCATTTCTTCCTCGATCTACGACTTTGGGGGCTCGTTCGGATCCCCCGATGCTGGCCTTCCGTCTGAAAAGATTCAACATGGCCCTCCGGGCACCCCTGGTACCTCTACAACCGACCACCACATGTACCTGGTCCAAACCACTACCTGTACCGATACTGCCACCGAATCCCCATACCGCGACTCAGACTGCTACCGGTATCTATAATCCACAGCACGAACCATACTGCATGACAGACCATCGGCCTCATATTCACCACAAGCCACATCAACCAGATGTTAAACCGTAAATTCGCAAGTGCCCTTTGTAGAATTTGTAAAACATAAGTATGACTGTATGAGAACCAAATACGTCAAGGTATGATGACCCGTTAGTTAGTTAGAAGCGTAAGTTTAGAGGCCCGGTCACTACCTTTTCGGGCTGTCCGATTGTCAGCCAAGAAAATAATCGATTTACTCTATGAATCCTCACTTTCAAGGACTGTTTTATTCTATTTAGCACGGATTTTTGACCAAAATAATCAAAATGTTCTTCTCCAGAGACATCTGCGCTCTTCTGCGGCCTCATCAATTTTGAAATTTCGGCTCATAATGCTGACCTGGAACATAGTTTCCCCAGCCCATGGCTCGAAGATGCCCAAAAAAAAAATCTACGCTGCACACAATTTACTCTATGTATTATGGTAGGAAGGAAGGAATGATGAATTATGACGCCATTGCGATCGTTGGCAATGGGAATTTTAAATTTGAGATGCATGGACATGGATATCATATCAAACACATGGCTGTCATATCAAAGATATGTGGTGTTTCATGAATTTGAGGGGACATCCCTAGTCGCTGACCTTATACAGAAATATTGGCGGTGGTGTGACTCTCAGGCAACCACTTGATTACACTAAATGGTCACCCAGAGGCAGCCCCCGTGTTTGCAAAAATCCAGTACTCTGTTTGATTGTAATCGGATGCTTGAAGATCAAGTGCTCATGGCTCGGACCAATCTGCTGCTCGTTTTGTGAGAAAATAGGTACTTACGCAGTACTCTGAAAGGATTCAGTGTGAATTTATTCGGATTTATTCATGGGACCCCCCATGTTTTAAAAATCATTCGAACAAATGGCTCTGATCAGAAGGAATGATGGATTGTGACGCCATTGTGATCGTTGGCAATGAAAATTTTTAATTCGAGATGCATGGATATCAATTAGGCCTGTGGATATCATATCAAACACATGGTTATCATATCAAAGATATATGGCGTTTCATGAATTTGAGGGACAAGCCAGCGATAGTTGATAGGTATTGAGAGACGAATTCCGGCCTTAATGCTCGAGTTAGTGAGAAACGAATATACGGGAAGAAGTTCAAGGTAGGTTTATTCTGGTACATTACATGTACAAAGGCGCTGGGTGCCAGAGTGAAATGGGGAGTGGTGTCGGGATCTGCCGATAATCACATGATGTGATAAACTGAAGGGCAGTGAGGCAGGTTTGAGTTAAAGTTTTGGGTGTTGGGTCACGGGATATGCCGATAGAGCGTCACATGATGTGATAAACTGAAGGGCGGCAAGGCAGGTTTGAGTTAAGGGTTTTGGGGTGGTGGGTCTCGGGATATGCCGAAGGGGTGGGAAAAGTCACATGGTGTCATGATCTGAAGGGGACCGAGGCAGGTTTGAGTTACAGAAAGTAGACCTGGAAGCTAAGACGGTACCAGGAATACTGGACGGCAACTGACTGAACTATCACTCTTAACACACCCGGGAAAAGCACGACACCGCTATGCCATCTGTCTGGAACCTTACACAGGACTTCTCAATATACAACCCTTCATTCGGAGAAACTTTTCGAGATTTTATCCAATGACCTCTGATTGCTCTGGAGGCCATTGTCCAAAATCACCCAATTTCAGTCGTGCTGATAGTCGGATTTTTTGGAGGAGATGTCAGCAACTTGGAATGGATTTGGGCATCCAGGTACGTCCAAATACTTCCCATTAAGTAGCCTGGATCCTAATTTGGCCCATCGCGGCCTTTTTCTGAGTAGCAGAACACTCATTCATCCCGCGACCCTAATTTCGAGGTTTCCCGTCGATCGCAAGCATGTATTCTGCCCATTTCTATACCTCATATCTACACCATAACTATTTTAAATAGTGAATATAACCTGTATATATGATTCTGGGTGCAGGCCTCTGCCATTTGAGAGCTCAATACGTTAGTTGGCGGGGTGGCCAACTAACCTGTTGTTTGGCTATGTTGGACTGCCGGTCAAAATAAATTCCTTCGCACTCAAATCTTCGAGTATTTCGGTGCTGGCGGACTCGAACTCTTCGTAGGATGCATGCCCTCATTCTGACATAGTTTGGCTCGCACCGGCACCGGTATAACACCAGGGCTGCGGCATAAATGCTTAAGTGGCCAACTAACTGGTCTCAAATAGTAAGGCAAACTTTCCTGCTTTTCTGCGTTACTTTTGCATTTGTCCTCGCATATCACACTTACCAGAATGATTTCTACCCATCATACAATTTTTTTTTTTTTTCGCGCTTTGACTTTGACTTGACAGTTTGCATTACGAAGACGCACATGTATACCTAGCCCTCTCGTTTATAGCAACTAAATCTTTCGCCCGCTTTTTGCGTGTTTTGCTTTTGCAATGGCTGGAACTTGAGTGGACGAAACAGTCTTGCTGCTAAATCCAATTACTGTTTGACGTCTACTGCGGGTGGCTCATTGCAAACTTTTCCTGATGGATCATTGCACAGTTCAAATACAAGGTGCTTTCGAGATGAACGAGATGTGTTATCAAGTGCCGTATAGCGTTTCATACATTTAGAATGATGAAGGGCCAAGGCGCTGCTTGCTTTTTTTATCCGTTCGCTGGGCTCGCGAATCTATTGTCTTGATGGTTCTAACCCACTGTGTGCCTAATTCAGGACATCGACTAGGACCCGCGACACCTAGACCACCCGTCCATTTTTTGGTGTACACGAATAATGTCTATGAATCTATTGAAAATACACGAAAATCATCAGTGCAAGAACAAAGTGGAGTAGCCCTTAGGTCTCTGCGCCTAAAATCATCTATTTAGCTACATACCTCTACGTGTCCCCCAGACGCTCGGACTGTCCGTCAATTTGCTGGTGCACACCAATAATGTCTAGTCAAATATATTGAAAATCAACGAAAATCCTTGGTGCAACAACCAAGTACAGTGGCCCTCAGGTCTTTGCGTCTAAAATCTAGAGGTAGGAATTCTAATTTGAATACGATTTTACATTCCTGGCTCGCTGTCCAAATCACCGGAACCGGTGTGCTTGACTAGTCTCATCCGCGTCCCGCCTCATCCGAATCCCCCATACGGGCCAAGGACTTTCGTGGCGCGTCTGGTCTGTACTCGGCGCGAACAGAGCGCGGCTCACATCAACGTGTTCTGCGATTCAAAACGCAGATTTAGAATCGCAAAATACCATTCATTACTATTCATTGAGTTGTCCTGTGCATCTGGTGTCTTATCAATTATGTGCGGGTGAACTGGCATTTTGACCTTCCTAAATCGTAGTTTCATGTTCAATCTTCCTGTGTATATTCTGGTGTTTTGATATCCATTCCGCCACTGCTTGGAATTTGCTCATCGTGTTGGGCTTTTAAACCGGCGCATTGTTGCCCTTCCGATCCGCGATGGGCCAGGTAAGTCATATACAATCCTTTTGCACTTGAACCATGAATGTGTTTGATATCAGCGAAGCAGTGCCCGCTGTTCCTGCTGCTGCTGCTGCTGCCTCGGACGTCGGTCACAGGTCGGTCATAAATCTCGAGTATTTTGCTGCAGAATACAGAGCTCAATATCCACAATAGTAAAGCACACAAAGTTCTTATTATCTGAAACTCGATTGTATCGAAACCAATATGCGTTCAATTCCTACGTGCCAAATAGCAATGGACTAGTGCTCATCTTATGTAGCTCCAATGTAGAGTTTGGAGCTTGCTGATTCAAACGCGAATGATAACAATTTTCTGTGACATTGTGTTGACTCACCAGTGGGAGCGAAGCTCCGGCACGTCTTGTATCATTTAGCCTCTTTTGCTGACGGGTGAGAACATGTACAGTATAACCACGACAGTATTTCATATCAATTTAGCCCTCGGAGCTAGCAATTACTGCTCTTTGCACGCCGCTCGATGCCATCGGCACAACAGATTACAATACCATACTTATATGCATCAAGAAACTCGTCGTCGAGAAGATGCTTCCAGACTAGTCTGTATTTAACCGCGTGGCATGTCATTGGTACCCCCACTTATTATGTAAAGTGCTGAGCCTGAACCCCGACCTGCGGCAATAAGCAGGCTAAATGGCCAGCCGTGAAATTCTTCAATTTTACAAGTGCTGTATACCTATTAGCTAAAGAAACTGCTATATACATATCATTACCAAACGCGAGCTAGTGCGAGATCTGAGGATATAGCTAAGGAATTACATGTGTGCCGAAGTCTGGAGCTTCATATAGAGGACGGCCGCCAAGTTGGTCAGAATTTATGGAAGATACCGTTCTTTAGCTAAAGAGTTCCCAACCATTCCACAACCGAATTGGGGTTTCTCCGCACGTTCCTATCAAGGATATGGTCTTTTATTATCCGTCTATGAACTACAACAAGTACCAGGGAGGGTCCAAGGGTGCGAAGGACCAAGAGGAATCAGTATGGGCAGTCCTACGACTAGATGGTTCTAGAAGGGAACCTGATTAGGCATCTGAGAACGAACCATGTGTGTTACACTTGGCATCGATAATATCTTGAGGCCACACATGATGGACCAGAGGTCTGGGTCCTTGCCGAAGCCCAGCAAAGGCTCGCTTTGACCGATGTTTCGGATAAAGTCGGATAGGCATGCTAATAGATTGTTGCATGGCCTTGACTGCAGAAACAAGGTGTTGTGATAAGGATCACATGTCTTGGCGACGATAGGCTGATAAATCAGGGCGAGACCACATGGTTTCTGTCCCAAATATACCAATTCTTATATTTCTCTGACCTGTTTATTAAATCTCTTCCGTATTTATCGCAGAATGTACCAATAATCAGTTCCGTTTAGCCGTGGGCAATATATCTAGCCCATAATCATACCAGATAGAGTTTTATTTCGTTTGTAACATTATTTCCGTATATAGGTTCCTACGTAGTATAAATACCCGTAGGATTTCAGTAGGATGCCAGTGGATTCTCCCCTTTCCTGCTGCACTCACGCTGAACCAGTGTGCCGTCTTGGAAGTGTTGCACCTATTCGGAATACTATTGGGAAGCCTATAAAGTTTCTTTTGTGTGTTATTGTTCAAATATACATTTTGTTGGATATTATTGCGAGTGACGCGTATTACCAAGGTCTATAAGGCCTGATTTACGTGTGGAACAAGTGAGAATAGAATATAAGGCGCATTAGTTCATTGCAACGACGTCCAGTCCACATTAGCTAAAGAATCATTGAACAAGGCAGATACAAGTCCACCAGGTCTCAAAGGTCCTCTGACCGTCCCAATTGAATCACATTCCATTATATTGCATAAAGGCACTTTCCTAAGGTCTATAGATCGCGTAAAGTGCCTAAGACGGACTTAGATTGTCAAATTGTGTCATTAGCTAAAGAAGCTACATAGATAGTAAAACCTCAAATTGCAACAGTCTAATACTTGACTGGAACCCCGAACCTCGCACATTTGATAGTGGTGTTGTAGTGTTGATTTGGTGTATTTCTGATACTCATTTTGAGTATTTATGATATATCTTTCACCTGCGGGATTATAGTCAGCGTTTCAGCAGCGTTCTACGCTTTGCACAACTTCAACTGAAAATCCTAGGGGACAAAAATGATTCTACACCGATTCTTGAGAGAACTGTCTGTTCGAATATTGTCTCTGTGTCCAGCTTCTAAGTGGATGAGAATGCTGAATTGGTCATCATTGGTGCCATCAATTTTCAACATCCTGGCTTTGACGTCGGGGCCGAAGATTTAGCAGGAGAAGGTGTTCATTCTAGTAGAATAAATGATAATCTGATGCAAAAATGGGCAAGAAGATGCTGTGAACGTGTGAACAAGGCTCGAGAAATTGAGGATTACATAATAACATCGGGTACCAATGACAGTTGTCTGTTTTCCGCCCCCGTGTTTCCTTTTTGAGAAGGTCACGTTTCTTAACGGCAATGCCGGCAAACTACCAGTTCAGAGTCCGCCATGCAGACCATTTAATTCATTTACTTCTGTCACACTGTGTTACACGCAGGAAAATGGGCGTGGCATGCAGCTCTTCGGTGAAAATTCGAAGTGGCATTTAGGGGGACTTGGGTGGCACGGTCATTTTATTGCTTTATATACAGTTTACGATAGTAAGAACGAGACCGTGGCATATGATAATAAGTACAACTACAACAGGAAACATTGTGTAATATAACCCAAGGGCACGCTGTCGAGTAGGTGGCACAAAGATAGGGGCATACGTGAAGTACACAACTGCTCTGGTGGCATCAATTGTAATTGGGAGGGACTGGGATGGCACGAAGACACGTTAATAGAGCCACTTAACACATTTTATGTACACGTCCAGGACTCCAGGACAGCCCAGGATGGTCAACACTGGCCCTCACTGAGTGGCAGTCTAACAGGAAGATGGTGGTAGGAAGAGAAGAACATCCAATATTTGGTGCCACCAGATTCCCATTGTTTGTCTTCCCAAATCAGAGGTGTGACATTTGGAACGAGAAGCAATAAATGTTAATAAAATAAAGTGCAACGGCGGAAGACGTGCCGAGATCACATTGAGATGTTTTCTCAATAAGGGAATGCTTGGTCAGGAATGCGAGGGCGGAAAGTCAAAAACTACCAATGACAGTGATCGAGTAATCAACAGACTACAACACATAACATCGGGTACCAATGACAGTGATCGAGTAATTGACAGACTACAACACGCGAGGTACGAGCGAGAATTGTTGAAGTGTCTGTTTATAAGACTACTTCCAGACGGCATGCATCAATTCGCAACGGCAATGGGTGAGAATTTCCTTTTGTTGGGTCGCCCATTTTGTATGGAACTTGGCCAGCAGGTCTTGAACGGAATCAGGTAGCTGGGGGAGGATGTCATCAAAGCCGAATTATCTGGGAAGAGAGCATACCGAAGGAATATAAGCGACATGGTGCTCTGCGCCAGAGTTTGGTTTGCCGTGGATATACTTGGAAAGATTGCCAAATAACATGTAGACAGGCCAGAGTTTTGCCGTTCCAAAATTTGCGAGATGGGTGGAATTGGACCAGAACATCAGAGCTGCGATGATCTTCTCGCGTTTACAGCCCCGGTCGTTGGACGGCAGTGCACCACGCAACCGAATGTTGTCGTGCTCTTTGATGAAGGCGTCGGAGTTGTATAATTCACTGAAGACATGTATTTTTCCCGCAGCGCTTCGCAGTTTGTGGAAAAGCGTGAACGCCGTCAGGTGGAAGTGGCGAGACAGTGGATCGGCGAAGGCAGTCTTGATTACGGAAACGAGGCTTCTGTAATAAAGGCCTGGGACCGTAAATTTCTTGGGCGCGACTGTGGCAGAGCCAGACGGGACTTCAATCTCGACATCGGCTTGCTGAAAATCGTTTAGAAGAGGGAACGCTCCAGCGGCATCCTTCTCCGTCTGTTTCTCTGCGCGCTCCGTATTGAACCCTTTCAGATCCTCGACTTTGAAGTTGGGATCGAGCAGAACATCCTGTACCAACGAATTGAGCTGGCCAGCCGATTTCGTAGTATGTCCATTATTCTGCCATGACATCAGGAGCGATGTAGACGCGTTGCTGGACGAGCTGGCCGCCGGATTTTTCGGAGGCAGAGGTGAGGGTTCGGAGTCGTCGGGGGGGAACTGGTTGGATAAATCATCCAAGGATATCAGGGAATCGGGATCGTAGCTTGGACGGTGGAGATATTGACGCTAGAGCCCAAATCCGTTGGCCGCACTACTGAAAGCATCTCTAACAATGAGACGTACATGCTGTACGACTGTTTTATCTGCAGGAGGGGTCGCAATTTCGACAGGCGCGAGAACCTCTGGCAAAATGTCGTGGTAACGGGCCGGCATACGAGCATTGCGTTTAGCTCTCCCTGTTTGGGTGACAGGCTGGGGGGTAGGGGCCCGAGGCGGGGTCGGCAAAGGTTCGGGGGATGGCATAGGCACTGAAAAATCCATCGGAAAGTCTTCGGGAGGTCCCAGATCAGGGCTATGCATGTCGATGTCGGCTGCAGCGGAGGACGGGCCAGCGGAGGGGCTCTAGAAAATATGACAATGAGAAACAGAGTTGGGTGAGTGCCAAAACCCCGCAGAAAAATGTTGCACACCTGGTCGGCGGTCGCGAGTCGCTCCTTGCGGTCTTTCAAATTGCTGGATTTTTTGGGCAGAACTCTGCGCTGTCGTGCGGCTAGACTAGGAAGCATCGCTACACTGCTAGGTCCTGGTGTTGCTGTATTACGAGTCATCGTCGCCACCATAAACTTGCGATATGCGTCGCAATTTTTCTGGTGGCCCGTGAGAGCGGCCGGAGACCCAACAGCAGTTTTACAGCTGGGAGTGGCACAAAACAAGCCCGCCATGAGAAAAAGCAGAAGGAATATAAGATATGCGAATTTTAGGGGGCGTCGGAGGCCAGGATTCCGCAGATCCAAGGCCATGCTTTCGCGCTCTCGAAGAAGTCCCTGCTGGAAATGGCTTGACTCAGGCTGTTATCGGCGGGGCGAGCGGCGGCACGAGTGCCGAAATATCAATGAAATTCAAAATTTTACATGATCACATGTGCGACGCACTGTTGTTTGTTGACTGACTGAGTCACAGATAAAAGGTGAAGCATGGTGCTGACCTCTTGTTTCCTACCCCCATCATCCCTCACATTCGCGTGCCCACCATCCATACATCTTGACCATGCCCCGACACCAAAGCACCTCCTCCCGTCCTTCTTCACCCATTCGTGGTCGTGCCGACGGTGGTTGCCGTCCCAGTCCTACCCGTCGCCCTCGCTCCCCACGCCGCCTGTCCCGCACCCCACCACGCTGCCTGTCCCACTCCCCAGGCCGTGAACGTTTACCGCCCCGGCTTCAGTCTCCTGCCCCACGCCCACGGCGTCGCAGTCGCACCCCGAGGCGCAGCTGCAGCCGGTCGTCCTCCTCCCCAGCTCGACGCTCGTCGAGCTGAGCAGGCGTGACTAATGAAGATGACTACAAGACCGCCTACCTTATGGTGCGTGCCCACAGTCAGCTTCATAGGAAGAGAAAACGCGATGAGTGTGTCGTGTCCTTATACATGGGCTTACCGCTGATGCAACGCCAGCCCTGCTCTGTCATTATCATCCCAAGGACACGGATTGCGCAGGCTTGCCGCGCTCTTTGGGGAGTTCTCTACTATCATTGTAGAGGCTGAAGCATATGCAGGGAATTCATTCGAAGAGGACGACATTGACGAGACGAGGATAGACTTATCACCAGAAGAGAAGTATCTAGATGACAAGCGCAGGCGAGTTTCCTCGGTCGCGTTCCTCTCCAGAGTTGACATGTCTTGTGATAGCGCCGAACGCAATTACGAGGCATACCTTCAGATTCATCGCCAGATTCCTTCCTTCAAGTCCCGGGCATCCATGCTCGTGGAGACGAATGAGCTCGTTCCGTTCTTGACCTTGGTGATGTGGCCCGTCTGATCGATATTTCTCGCACTGACCTAGCAGTAGATTCAGAAGGGTGCAAACGACGCCCGCAGCGAAGACTTCCGCCGAGTTACCGCGTCCATGGGCAACTGGATTAACCAAGATCACGACCTTCCGGAGCTGCAAGTCTTCGACCATAGCCCATTCACCGAGCATATCGACAAAGATGGCGAGCGGATACTGATCAAGCAATGAGGCTCCCTCTTGACGAGCGATCGAAGCACCCGAGGAGTTCAGGACGACATTTGTGGCGGCCTGCTGTCGACGACAAAAGTAGATTGGAGTGATCCTGAACGTGTTATTTGTTGATGTTAAATGATCCCGTCGCTGACTCACCTTTTCCTCCAGCGTCTGCAGAGCGATTCGTGACGGCACCAAACCCCTTGGACTTTCTTACTTTTCCCGAATCTTCTACTGGGGCCTCCAGGGCGACCCGGACAAGGTAGAGGACGGCTTCTTCAAGAGCCGTTACCTCGTCATAGTATGCTTGTCTGTCCCACTTTACATGATGATGCACTCACCCGTCGCCGCAGTCGTACAAGGTCGTCTTCACCGCTCCATCCTCTGCTGACAAGGCTGATGACGAAAACACCCCCCCTCCCCGCGAAGAGACTCAGACCGGGCAAGGCCATCTGCAAACCCGTCGCCGACCTCCTCAGCATGAATGGGAAGGTGTCGTAGCGCTCCCTTGGCTACATCGGCATCCTTGTGGGTACTGCCAGCCTCACGCACACACTTTGTGCCACTGCTACCCGCCGGACTTCGCTGGCCTGCTTCATCCACAGTGGACAACTGGCCAGCTGTCACCAGTCTGATCGCCCACTCACCAGAATTTTGCATCGGCGCCCTCGGCGTTGAGGCCGTGATGAGTCGGTATCAGCAATCTCATCAGATTTCGAGGCTGGTGTTGCTTGTGAGCCCTGATACGGCCAGATCAGCGGAGTGCATATTTCCTGATGGACAGCATCACAGCCACTTGATTGACAGCGAACTCGCCCTTTTCCGAGTCTTTCTTGCGTCCGACTACGTTCCACTCCAGCTTGCACACCATCTGCGCCTCACGACACGCTGGACAACAAATCTGGCTCGGTGCTCATTGTCGGCGCTTAATGCTCAGCCCTCAATCAACTTCCGTCAGTGCGGGCTTCCGTTTGATCCTGGAACATTGATCGTGAAGCTGCTTAGATTTTATCTACGTCGCCTCAAAGTCTGAGGTGCGACGAGAATGGGACTCGCGACGATGGGACTCGGATAATCTCTCGCTTAGCTCGCTTAACAGTGCTTAACGATCAAGAATGGGACTCGGATGGTCACGCATCAAATGGTTTTAAACTCCGCTCTGGAGGTGCTACAAGCGCCGGATGTCCGCGGGGGAGACTGTAAACAAAAAAAAAACATAATTAGCTGACAAAACAGGCAAGAAAAAATTAAAAGGCCCTGCACCAGCGGAGAAGGCCTCGCACCAGCGAAAAAGGCCCCGTGCCAACGGAAAGGGCAGTGCCAGCGAAAGGGTGGGGCTTGGGGGAGCCTTCCCCCAGCATGCCGCCCAGATGCCGAGATTGATGACCAATTGATGGCAGAACCGGCACGCTGAATTAGCCGAGTCCCATCATCCTGAGTCCCATTCTTCTATTATATACTCTCAGAGTCTCGAGTTGTGGTGTCCAGGCTACGTAGCAGGTTACAGGTATTTTTATCCCTCTCCGAACTTAATGCTTTATTGGCATTATAATACAGCATTTTAAATTAACTCTGATGCTGAATTGCTGAGCGCGAAATGAAAACGCCACTGTCAGACAGCTATACAGCATCTTAAATACGATGCCGCATTGGCGAGCGCGAATGAAAATGCCACCGTCAGACAGCTGTGAGTAAAGTAAAGCCTTAGACGGTGATGCAGGCTCACGCACGCATGCATGCTGTTCCGGAACACACCACCAGAGCGAGATTCGCTGATGTTGGCGTCGGGAGGAGTCTATTTGCACGGAGGTTTCGAATGGGAGAGTTAACCTCCCGCCGCACCATGTCCTCGGGTGTGCGGGATAGGTGCCGATGGAAGCGCTGGGAGCGACACCACCGGAAATGTACGTTGCATTGCCAATTCGGGGCATGCTTTCAACGTGGCAGATACCGATCTGGCAGGATCTATCTTAAGATGGTGAGTCAAATTGTCCCATGCCTTTACAGCACCTTGCAGCCACGTTGGTGCGGTGTGGACATCTAACATATATAAGATCGACTTCCTGGCCTTCAAGCTTCTTGACCTCTCCCCTCGCAATCATGTCCGAGTTGAAAACAGTGTCAGTATCCCCGACCTCCTGTCGAGACTGTTGATTCATTTCATGTCCTTTGAGTAGCATTAAGCTTCACAGTAAGCACCTACCTATGTTGATGCTGCCAAACCATACTTAGTCCTTTCTTACAGGTATCTGTGCCACGTCCTTAACTAACCCCCATGATGATCTTCCGGGTGACATGAAAATGTTTGCCCAGCTCACCATTGAGAATATTTTCCTGCAAACCTTGCCGGTGATACAGCCCAGATTAGTCCAGCCGTGAAATTGCGCATTTTTGACTTTCTAAGGATCCAGAAATGGGTCCGCGGATTGTTGGATGCCTGTTCGGTGATACATAAGAGAGTCAGAGTGAGCTCCGAGCTGCTGATTGAGCATCAATCATGCGAGAGGTGTGAATCAGTGTATGTTCGTGGGATTCTTGGCCCTTACCAATTGGGGGTCGGGATCGCTGTCATCTACTACGCTTCTATGTCACGTTTCGCTTCCTGGTTAAATACTGTATTTATCAGAAGTAGTATAAAAGGCCTGCCAGAACCCGCAATGCCTCACTTCATCCTTGCCCCCAGTATTGCTTTGACTACAGTCTAAAGCTTGCTTATACAGCGTTGGTGTTTTCTGGTCGGCTTCGTGGAGATTTGTTATCATACAATCTTTCGTTTGTAGTTGCTCATTAACAGAGATTTGGTTGTTGGCTCTTTATTTAGCTTTAAGGCAACTAAGCTCGCATTGTTCACTGTAAGAGGTGTCCACGTACAAAACCTAAAGGTACTAGGGTAGTGAAGCCCAAGTCCATTGTTCAACCTCTTTGAGTGAGAACTTTGCCCCAAAGGCACTTTGGTAACGAAGCCAGAGTCCATTGTCAAGCCCGTCGAGGTTGTGACTTTGCCCCAAAGGCACTTGGGTAACGAAGCCCAAGTCCACTGTCAGGCTCATCGTAGCGGTGTCAGTGCCCTAAAGGTACTTTGGTAACGAAGCCAGAGTCCACTGTTCGAACGTCTCGCATAGAGAGTTTGGTTCAGCGCCATATACCCACCACAGAGACATACAGCTGTCTCCGCGGAACCCTCCGCTGGCTATATTTAGCTCCGCGGAACCCTAAAACTATCCAAATACCCTATTTACCTCGGTACTTAGGTGGACAACTCAGTCAGTTACACTGCTGAAAGACCTCTTTTGAGTCTATTAGACTTTGAAGTGCGAGTTTCCAACTACAAGTCAGAGAATTCAATCTTAGTCGCATACTACGACAAGACCCCGAACTCAGTTCGCCTTGGTTGTGCATTAAGTGTGTGTGTGTGTTGTGTGTTTTTTTTGTGCATTAGCAGAGCAAGTCATATTTCATAGGCATAGCCAGAGGCACCGTTTCACCGGTGGCATCAGAGCAAGATCAAAAGAGTTAGAAACTTGTTTTTGGGTGTAACATGTGAGCGTGTGATGGCTTTGCAAAAGACACTTAGGATTCACAGGCTCTCACTTCTTCTCAGCCCACCCCATGCTCGCACTTTCTTAGTGACAGCCTTGGGCCACAGTAAAACTGAGGGTATTTGACTTGGTCATGCCGAAATCACATGAGAGGAGATTCCCAGATTCACAGAATCGAATATGTGTAGGTGCAGTGTCACCTCACTTTGATCATGGTCCCTATCACTTTTTGGATTAGGGTGGGGGGGGCTCCCTAAAAATAAAAATAAAAATAAAAATTGGATCACCCGTAGAAACGACCTAGAGAACCATTTCTCATCATTGAAGTATGTCGGTGACTCTCACCGTTCACTCGCCATGGGTGCCATCAATTGGGGCAGCCTACAAAAACGGGAGCATGTATTAAAAGAAATTGGGCATGTATGCAGGTGCATATTACATGCTTTCCTACACACAAAGAAAGTCACGAGTGCCATTCTCTCCCACCCTAGGAATATTCAATACATGCCCCAATTGTTTATTTGGCAGAGACACTAAAAATGGGCATTGTGGAAATGAGATGGAGCACCGATGCAGCTACTTGTTCCATATTTTTTAGCATAGAAAACTAGTCACCACTGGTCTCCAACATTGTGCTATGAATATTCTACTTGCTTTCCAATACATGCTACGGTGTTTATTGCTGGTGACAAAGAATGGGAGCAATGTCAAATTACATAGAGCAACAATGCAGATACCTATCCTGTGAGTTTTCCATCAACAGTCGCTGTGTTGACAGCCATCCTAGACCTTGACTTTGCTGCGGCATCTTGGCAGCACATAGCTGTCAATTGTTGGTGAGCAGCTTCTATCCGGCTAGCCACAGGATGGCAGGCTGATGCTAAGTGGCCATCAGTTTTCACGGCACTTAAAGTCAAACTTTCTATGGGAAAATACATCAAAGCAACGTGAGAATCGCATTTCTGGCCTATTTGTCAGCAAATTCCATCCATAACATGAGGCGTAGAGTGTAACGGCCCACCTATGCATATAGGTAGTCATTCAACCGACTGCCTACTGACTACATATTTTTCCGTTTCTGTTACCTTCTACTTATGATTCAATCGCGCGCTTAAGCGCGCGAGTCACGTTCTCTTTTATGTAATCATGTACTTAAAATAGTCGGGGCCTTCGGCCCGAATTGAGACTTCTTTTCTACAACTCTAACCATCGCAAGCCTAAGCTTCACTTAGCTCTACCAGCTCCCTGATCCCTCTTAACAGACAGCAGCCGAGAGCCTCGCGAAGCTAAGGTGCGTAATGGTTTAGCTTGACCGCTAACCCGTTCCTTTTCCTTTATCCAGAACCCTGCATCTCGAGAGGAAGTCTTCTCGAGACACAGGGATTGCTCAGCTAGTACTATCCTTTGCAGGAGCAGTCTCTGGAGTAGGGTTCTACACCATTCAGACTCCCCGCGGGCAGCCGCTCTAGCTCGACTTATGTTCGCCAGCGCTATCCCTCCGAGATCTACCCCAACAATATATTTGTAGCGTTAGCTCACTTGGCGAGTCCTACATAGAGTTTAGCCATTCTAGGACCAGGTTCAAAACACAGTGAGTAGCTGGAGCTGTTGTAATATGATTTTTTTTTGTTTTTCCAGTTGTTGGATTTTTGTTTGTCTTTCCACTTGTATTTTTTGAACTGTGTTATGTTTTGTTTCTGGATTTTTTGTTTGTCTTTTTACTTGTATGTTTTTGAACCGTGTTGTGTTTGAGCATTTTTATTTTTGCAGCCATGCTGGAGCAGGCCTGTGTGCTCGTGGCCCGCCAGATTGAAAAGATTGAAAGTGCCAGGCAGGGAGACCTTGCTAGACTCATGGTGGGTCCATTCTCCTCATCCTCCCAGACCAGCATCGGGAGGTTGTCAGGGGGCAGGTTGGTTTTCCATGCTTGAGAGGGGGGGCTTTGTCAGTGGGGATAGTGCTGGTCTCTGCAAGTGGGTCATTGTCTGCTAGACATGCATGAATTGTGTGTTTTATTGAGGGAAAGAAAATCTCAACAAAAGTGGTCAAACACAACACGGTTCAAAAAAAAAAAACCAGAAACAAGGTCCAAAAAAATACAAACATGACACGGTTCAAAAAATACAAGTGGAAAGACAAACAAAAATCCAAAAACTGGAAAAACGAAAAATCATAGTATTTCTATGCTAAAAATCATGGAATAAGTAGCTGCATTGGTGCTCCATCTCATTTCCACAATGCTCCTTCTTGATGTCTCTGCCAAATAAACAATTGGGAAATGTATTGTGAAAACATTGAAAATATTCTAGGGTGGGAGAGAATGGCACTCTTGACTTTCCGTCAGCACAGAGGCCTAGTGGTGGACTATTGTGACGTGGGCGAGAGGATGATATGAGCAAGCAGAGCGGACTGTATTGATCCCTGGAGTTTAGACCAGAATAGCGTACTGTACAGAGTGGTATACTGTGGTATATACTCAGTATTCTAAGCAAGGGGTCAGGAGGCCGCAGTAGTGTTAAGGAATGAGTCCGAGCAACCAACAGGTTAGATGAAGGGGTAGGCGGGTAGGAGTGACAGATGATCAAGGGTTTGGCAAGGGGTAATCCGCGACTCGGGGGGAGGGAGCGGACTATCCCGAAAAGGAAATTGAAGTTCGGGGTAAGTTCAGATCATGACACTTTCTTTGTGTGTAAGAAATCATGGAACATACACCTGCATATATGCCCAATTCTTTTAAAACATGCTCCCATTTTTTGCAGGCTGCCCCAATTGATGGCGCCCATAGCGAGTGAACGGTGAGAGCCACCAACATACTTCAATGATAAGAAATGGTTCTCTAGGTCGTATGCATTGGTGCTCCAATTTTCGATTTTTTTTTAGGGGGCCCCCCCACCCTAATCCCAATCGTGACAGGTCCTGGGCAGGGAGGACCAGTTCATTTGCGCAAATCAGCGGTGTGAGGATGTCGCAGCGTTGGTATTGAATGGAAGTGGACATGATTTGAATCTTGACTTTTTCGAGGCAGAGGCATTCCGTACTTTCGCTGGTTTTGTCCAGAAATTTTTGCCTTGAATAATATTGATCCAATATAAGCCCAGATTGCAGGATGCGTCAAGATTGCGTCAAGATGCAGGTGCCAAAGAGATCCAAATTAGGAAATGCTGTAGTGAAAGCTGTGGGATGTCGGAGGGTCCTCTGAGAGTTGAAATCATGTCCTGGGGCCCACAGCAGTCCATGGTATCAACCACGGACACAGGGAGAGGGTTTGAATTTCCCGGGACGTGTCAGGGTTCAGGTCCTAAAAGCACCCAAATTAGGAAATGCTGTAGTGGAGGCTCTTCTGAGAATTGAAATCACATCCTGGGGCCCACAGCAGTCCATGGTATCAACCACAAACACAGGGAGAGGGGGACATAAGCATCCAAATCAGGAAGAGGGACTTAGATATTTGAGTGCGTTTGGGAGCTGGAAATACCGGGAGTTTGGGAGGCCGGCGGTGTGATCGGCGGTGTGATTGGTAAGTGGCCGGTCCAATGGCCATCAGGAAAATGCACTTCAGTCAACCCTTTTCCCAGACCCATAGGGCCTAACTGTTTCCAATAGTTAATGGGTCCTATGGGGGTCGGATTTGGCTGAGGTTCCCATATATAGTGGGAAGGACCACGGTAGCTGTGGAAAGTGTGTGGGCTTCCCATATCGCCAATTTTGGCTTCCCACATTTGATGTGGTATGTCCCAGGGGGTCACGTCACGGATCCCAAATAAATCATGATATTGCATGCATTTCTACACATATTGGGCTGCAAATAGGTGGAACAGGAAGCCCTTGCATGCCTTAGCCTGTGGAAGGTGTCACAAACAGTAATATCAACACTTATACAGCCCCAGTTAAATGCCTTGCCCCTGCTTGTATGGGCTAGTGCTAGTAGCATGGGGCAGGCACGTATGGGCTTGCCTGTAGACTGTTCAGGCTGTATGTGGGCTATAATAGCTTGCAGAGCATGGATGGGGCTGCAGTGAGGGGCACAGGGGGTATGTATGCAATTTTTTTTGCTTGTAGCTTGGGGAATGGACGGGATATGGGCTATGCTATCCAGGCTCATACCTTGGCAAACAGGCCAGCAGTATGAGGTGCATCTCATATTTCATCCAGGCTAATATTTTGGGTACCAACATCCACATAACACTGAAGAGGCCAGCAAAAGGTGAGGGAAGGAAGTTGGAGATGCTCCATGGTAAACTACCCCTAGCAACAAACCAAAGGACCGATTGATCATCGGCTTTGAGTTTCCAACAACTAGATTGTGCCTCAATATACAAGCCCGCTACCTTCACGTGAACCAACCACTCCTCCGGCTGTCAATGCCCACTTCTTTCTCTATTTCTTCTACCAAATACAAGCCTAGAAAAGAAGTTGACGTATCATTCCAAATCCTGCCAAGAAAAGTCAGAGATGCTCTGTGGTAAATTGCCCCTGGCAACAAACTGAAGGGCCAATTGATCATTAGCTTTGAGTTTCCAACAGTTGTAATGTGTCTCAACATACAAGCCTGCTACCCACCCAACAAATTCTCCTGCTGTCAATGCCCCCGTCTGTCCCGGTTTCTTCCACCAAATAAAAGCCAAGAAAAAAGGAAAGGTGACGTACCATTTCAAATCCGGTTAAAAGCCTGAAATGTGGGGTCTCTGAGCAATCTAAGATAATTCAATTAATTTCTCAGCAGATGATGAGATTTAGCAGGCAGAAATCTGTCAATGGGTTGGTGAAACCACCGTGTCAACAGAGCCAATGGAGTCCACATAAAGAGGCTGGTGAAAGGCACAGGAAGTAAGTTGGAGATGCCACAACCCAATCTGCCATCTGGAACATCCCAATTAAAACTGGGAGTTCCCATGCATAAAGGGTCCTTCCCATTGTAGCAAGGGCATTCCCATTGCAAACAATTGCTCCTGGGACATCCCATTTCCCTGTGGGAATTCCCAGATTAGGACATCCCACACGCTTTATGGGAACGACCACACCTACCATATAGGGTAAGCATGCATGGAAATGTGGGCATTCCCAGGTGCAATTGGGAATGACCATTGCACCTGGGAAGGACCACAACTGCCATTGTATGGTAGTGCCCTGGTCCTTCCCATTTTCACGACTGGGAAGGACCACAACTGCCATTTATGGTAGTGCCCTGGTCCTTCCCATTTTCACGACTGGGAAAGACCACAACTGCCATGTATGGTAGTGCCCTGGTCCTTCCCATTTTCACGACTGGGAAGGACCACAACTGCCATTTATGGTAGTGCCCTGGTCCTTCCCAGTTTCACGACTGGGAAGGACCACAACTGCCATTTATGGTAGTGCCCTGGTCCTTCCCAGTTTCACGACTGGGAAGGACCACAACTGCCATTTATGGTAGTGCCCTGGTCCTTCCCATTTTCACGATTGGGAAGGACCACAACTGCCATTTATGGTAGTGTCCTGGTCCTTCCCATTTTCACGACTGGGAAGGACCACAACTGCCATTTATGGTAGTGTCCTGGTCCTTCCCATTCCATGACTGGGAATGGTCGTACATACCATATACAGAAGGTGTGGTCCTTCCCACTTGATATTGGGAAAGACCAGCACACAAAAAGAGGTTATCATTTTTTCGTTGATGGTCCTGCTAAACTGTTTTGTCTGATATTAGAATCTGAATCTCCCACTCTTGAAGTCACCACCTAATTTTGAGTGTGGTTTTAACTGAGAATATAGACACCTGCAGATTTTGAATGCGGTTTCAACAACATGATCAAGCACTATTGGAATTGCTGCCAATTATAGTTAGTTGTGTTTCAATTCTGAGAACACAGATTCCTGCAGATTCAATGACTCGACAACCATTGAAATCATGACCAATGTTGCGATTCTGAGAACAGAGATGCCCACAGATTTTGAATGTGGTTTCAATGACACGATCACTATCATGGTATCACCATTGGAATTGTGGCCTATTATAGTTGTGTTGCAATTCTGAGAACAGAAATGCCTGTGGATTTTGGCGAGCGAGGGCTGCGTGAAGTGCCGAGCGAGTAAGAACAATGACCTGAGTAGAGGGAGTACCAGGAGAGAGCAGGTTGCGGGACAACAACGAAGGCAGCAATGTTTCGTCTATCGACTCATCAGGTGACTGTGTCCCTTGTACTGTACCGAACTGTATGGAGGCAACCGCCGAGGGAACATTATGCTGGTTGCTAGCCTTTTATGGTAATTTAATTACCATAAAAGGCAAATTTGTAAGCAAAATCAGGCCTGCGTTACATGTTACGGTTGCTACCATACAGTGCGGTACAGTATACTACGGGAATTTTTGTTTGGTAGCATCCTTGGATGACTACCTCACAAAAGCCGGTATATGAAGTCATGCAATCAAGTTAAAGACTCAACATGCTTTCCTTCAAATAAAATACCGTGTTGTTCCTCGCCGAGGTTCTATCCCTAGCAACACCGGTACTCGGCTGATTCAGAATTTTATGAACAATGGTGAGTAATCAAGACTTTCCCATTCTTTCAGCTGCGCAGTGCTGAGAACCTGGTCAGGGCTTCGAAAAAGCAAGTGGTAAGCGTAATCTGAGTGCCTGTAGTCTATAACATCCTGTTTTATAGGCTGGCTGTCTCGGATATAAGCAACGAACAACAAATTTTAATTCTCTATATATTTTTCAAATCCGAAGACTATGCAAGCACAATTCTGAGAACAGAAATGCCTGTGGATTTTGAATGCGGTATCGATGACATGACCACTATTGCAATCGCTGCCAATTATCTAGCACAGATTGCTACATAAATCGAACTCACACCTTACAACACAAATTTGCGGATTATATGTTTGAAAAATAGTCATAGTGATTTCCATTCACTAACTACGGCATTTCACTTCCATATCGGCGGTCTTGTGGACTAGTATGTAGGTATGCTCCTGTTAATTCCACATCACGTAGTATCGCATGAGTTCGATTCCCGTTTCTGCAATTTTTTTTCTTCATTTTTGTTTGGTGAACGAATCAGTATCAGACATCCTACAGATATTCTACTTTGTGTATCTACGTGTGTCTAATGCAGCGTTGCCAACAGGAACAAACATATTAATATTAATTCCCTTTATGTGCATACAGGGTCAGGCAAAATTTATATACATAAGTCATCTTATATACATAAGTCGTCTTGCTCGTCCACGCTTTCCACATCCTCCTCCCGATAGGCATCGGCGGTAGCAAGCGTGTCGAGCATGCGAAAGACCTCGTTCTCGCCCCCGCTCTCGTATTCTTCCTCCTCGTCAGAAAATTCTTCTTGGTCGGCATTATAAGATCTATCTTCGCCACGGGCGGCACGGCGTGTGTCAAGCCTTGCTCGAGCCAGCTGGGTGGCATTCGGACCCCACGGCGGCAGTGTTGATATATCCAAGCCGAAATCAGGCAGTGATTTTTGCCAAGTCACGCAGAGTCGCACTAGGTCATCACGCATGAGCTCATATTGGTATCTGTCCGGGGCGGTATCTGCAACTCGTTGTAAGTTGGTAACTTAGCAAGGCCAGTAATACATAGCATACCGGCTTCGTTGAGAGAGCGATTAACCAGCACCCACTCTTCAGCAAACCAGACTTGCATTGCAGCTCGCTCCTTTTTGAGACGAACATCCTCCTCTCTGCAGCGATCGATTTGAAGCAGAGCCTTGATCCCCGCACGTACGTCATCGTCACACAACCACGGTGGTGGGGCGGTCTGCTGCTCGGTTTCGTTGTCATCGAGGCCGACGTCTTCCCAAATTTCATCGTCGACATCTAGCTTCCACAGTTGACCGTCTGGAATTTGGCGTGGTGCAAGCGCGCCTCGCGGGGCATTTTTATCGCGAACGAGTTGGGCTATCTTGGCGCATTGTTTGTTATATTCTAGGGCGAGATTTTGAATGCCCTTTTCGCGTCGTTTGACGGCCGCCTCGGTATGGGAGTAAAGCTTCTGCTCTGCGAGAGTGTGAGATGCCGTCGATAACCAGGAAACAAAATCCACATACCATTCACTAGTCGTCGAAACGACCGCTCTACGAGATCTAACTCGAATTTGCGTTGGCGCAGCCGATCGCGTAGCCGTCGCTTCATGGCGCGGGCGTTCATCCGAGCGCTATAGTACTGGATGTGGGACATCTTGCTCAACGCCTGGTGCTCCCCGACTCCCAGCGCACGCTCCTTCTCTCGTAAGGTCTTCTCAGCCTTAGCTCGGGCGGCGTCCGCCTTGTCGAATTCGACTTGGTAATAATCGGCTTCTTCGTCGGCGTCCTCTGCCGCGCCCAGGAACTTCGCGCGCAAATGGTTGACGTGGTCTGTTTGTTTTTTCACCGCAGACCTTAATAGTAAGATTGCGTTGATAGCCTGTTGGCCCTTGTTTTTCGAACGGCCTGGAATAGTACTTAGAAAGCCGCATAGAACATCATCGAACGTAGCAGCGGCTTACGGGGAAGAGGTTTGGTCTGCGCGACAACCTGTAACTGCCATTGCTCACGAAGTGCCGAGATTCGCACTCGGCATTGTGCTAACACGCTCTCTGCCTCCTGGCGCTTTTTCCGGCTGTGCAGAGACCGTCTACGAAGCCAATCCCCCAGTCGTTGGAGGCTGAGCTCGTCTGCATGCTCTATCTGAGCGTCCAGGACATAGAGTCGCTGCCATTTCTGAAAAGGGAAATTATTAGTCATCAATACTGGCGGATAATACGAATGCCTACCCCCGAGATGCGTAAGACAGCGATTAAGTGGCTGATCGAGTGCCAAAAACGCTCGCAGCCTTCACCGTCGGAAAGCCCGAACCCGTTTCGCTTCCTGGGATGGTACAGTAGCTGGCAGGGCCAGTCGTGCCCGAAAGCGTGAAAGACTGAGACCGCGAATTGGATGCGGTCCATGAAGCGCGACAGAAACCCCCATTTCCTGCAGCTACGCTCCAGCGTGCAGGCGATGTCGTAGAGGATCCCGACCGTGATGTCCCGCGGGAGATGCTGGAAGAGGGTCTCCAGCAGGACAATCACATAATATTGTTGCTCTCCGCGCGTCTGCATATTGACGAGCCAGAGGACTCGATCGTGGCGGCAGAGAAGCGCCATAAGCCCCGTGTCATCGAAGAAGTCGGTGCTGGCTTTCGCGCGTTTTTCGTCGGCAGCCTTGAAGGACGCCTCGCATGCATCGAAAACTGAGCGAGGGAGAAGAAGGTCGGGGTGCTCGTACCCGTCCTCTGTTTCCTCTGCAGGCGACGGCGTCTTCGTCTTGCTTTTCTTCGACTGTGGCTCGGCTGGACCAAAAGACCCCCGCGTTTCGTTGACATACGCATCGGTGGCCTTGGCGTCAGCCTCAGGAACGAAGTGGGTACAAGGATGACGTCTCGGGGGATCGCTGGCCGAAGTTCTACGCTTCTGGGTGAAGCAGGCGTCCAAGCAAACAATTAGATCCACTCTATGACGGAGATTAGACCAGGCCGCCCATGACATGGTAATTGATACTGACAGCTGCGATGGATCACGATACAAGTTGCCGAAACACAACGGGCACCGACGGCGAAGGTATTCGCTCGGGCAGCTACGTGGCAGCGGGTCTGGGAAAGGTGGATCCGGGCGGTCGGGGCGTGGAGAACGCCCGCGCTTGCGGAGGCGCGGAGGCGCAGGTGGCCCACGTTCAGAGCGGGATGGTGTTGTCGGTGACAGCCCTGGTGTGGGCTCCCGCGGCTGACCCCAAACGTGGCGTGCGGGACTGGGACTTCGACTGGGCGAGCGATCGGGGCACGGCGTCTCTGGCGTCGACGGTCTCGCCGGAGACGCGCCACGATGCGGACTGGAATCCGGCGACTCATCCCGTGCCACCACCGGCGTGGAGGGGGCAGGGCGCATTTTCTCCAGCGCCGCGCGGTAATGGGCTTTGGACCGGTTCCGCAGGTGCCCGTACCATGTCAACGCATTGCCAAATCGTCGGCGGAGCGTGTTCTACAGTAGGTTTAGTCTACAGCGAAGAAAATATTGAAAAATACGAATACCTGATGATTCAGCTGATATCCCATGGTACTTAAAATGGTCTCCAGCGTCGTGGAGAAAGCGGTGTGGTTTGGCGCGATGTTGAGGAATAGTTTGGACGCGAACTCGAGTACACGCAGGTCGACAGCGAGACTCGGCTGAAGGGGTGCACAGGGAAATGCGCCGCCGCGGACTAGCGTGACAGCAGCGAGTCTACAGTCGCAGACGGGGACGTCCATGTCTTCGACAGCTGCTACAAGGGTTAGTACATATCCTCCCTCATGAGCATTGACACGTACAGGAAAACCGCATAATAGTGACCCTCTGATTCCGAGGAATGCAGTCGCAATCCTGAACTGGTGGCCCCAGCTTCTCCAGCTCCCGCAAAAATTTGGTTTCCCAAACCACCCAGGAATAATGTGGGATGAGGAGTGGGATTATTTCCTGGTCCCAGCGACGCCATTGCGCTGCTCGCTTCTTGCGATGTTTAGACGGCGATATTGGAGGTGTCCGCTCAATGTCGAAGATGGTACCGCCATCCGGTAGGCGATCTTGGTTGTCCGCGGGAGTGGCGGGGTCGATATTGACGGTTGTATAGCTGTTGAATCCAACGTGACCGACGCGAGGCGGGAGGGGTCGTTGAACAAGCATCCGACCGTTGGGGAACAGGATCTCGCCTCGGCGCGGAAGGTGGTCGGGAAGTCTGTTACGCACATCCGGAATCGTCTCCGAGTTGTGCTCGTAGGAGAGGGGCTGAGCCGCCACCCGACGCTGTTCCTTGGTCATACGCATTCTGTGTCAACACAGGATCAGTGGACGCCGAGATTACACGGAAATTAAAACTCACGGTGGTAACGTTCACTTAGAGATAGACGTGCCGTCGACTTTGGTATCACTTGATATATGCCTGGTTTACAGTTTACACGGGAATTAACCCACAATTCCACTGGTAATGCTCACTTGGAGATGGACGCGCCGTCCACTTTGGTGCTCACGGTCCAGCGAAATTATTTACTACGTTTACTATATAGTGGTCAAGAACAAGAGGCGAAGAGGTCACGCAGTCACATCACTCGAACACTTGATGTGTCCGTTTTCTGTTTTGGGTCATCGGCCGAAGGTGCTTTCGGCCGATGACCCAAAACGGAAAACGGACACATCATGTGTGGTGCATTACGGCCTCGGCAATTCGCGGACACTTGCTCCCGACCACCATGGTCAAGAGGAAGTCGTCCCGCCCGATTCACCCGCACGAGTCGCCCGCCCGACGGCAACACATTACATAGATAGTGAATGAGAATAAATGAGCCCTCACCTACGGCTCAAAGCGCGAGTCGCGCGAGTCACCGACAATGGAATGGAGAAGATGGTGGAAATAGGGCTGGACGCCGTACCGTTACGGTATGAGATACGGTATATTCGGGATTCATATCAAATACTCATGACCAGAGAATTAGTGAAACACGAAATATGCCAGGGGATGGTATGCGGTGGTCCATGGGCAAAGAAAGTGATTAACCGGGAGGGATTGAAGCATGAAGACAGAATTTCCGATTAACTTCAACGATACGCGAGGGCTATGCGGAAAATGAGATGCCAAATATCAAGGCGAGGCGAATTTTTTGGGGAGATTTTTCCAAGTCATCATTGATGTGCCGCATTTGGGTTATAGCCCGGAGATGACAGCAGACCCGCGAGCGCTCGCTCATTGCAGGTTATATACATACGGACAATCGGCGTAGAAGAACAAGAAAGGTATAAAAAGATGTATACATACACTAAGTAATACCAGGTAGGGCTTCAAAGCTGTTCTCAAGTGCGATGCGGAGGGCGACGGAGAAGGTGGGGAAAGGGACAAAGCCAGCAGAGCGAGAGGACAGAGCACCGCGCAATCTTGATTTCACTTGACATCTTGGGGTTGGGAGGCTCGAGAAAGCTGAGATAAAAGTTTTTTGAGGTCTCTTGCGTCTTGAGGAGGAAACTTGAAGAAGACACTCGAGAACAGCGTATTTGGGCTTGATGACGAGGGAGGTCCGCAGTTAGAGAACATAGACTAGGAGGACGGTGGGAGGGAGTTTCAGTAAAAAGGTGGGCGACAAGACGTGACGTGGCGGACTGCAGCTGATCAGATCACCAGCAGTAGACTCGAGGCAGTCGCTTTTCGAGCCAGCGGCAAATTGATGATAGTCGATCAATGGGCCTGCGGAAAAGCGACTGGAGCGGAGTAACCGGCGGCTAGTACGCAAGTTGCCGGCGTACGTTGTTTTTAGAGAAATTTCCGTTCATAGAAAATCCAAACTGCCTGTATAGATATTCTGAGGAGACAAATGTCTTAAGAATGGTTCCAGATGTTTAGTCTATTGATTTTATAGACGTATGAACTCGATTGGCCCCTTCCACAATGCATTTACACAGGCGATTCGTGCACAATTCAGGCAGCGTGGGTGCGATCACCGCCGTGAACAACTTCCGTCATCTTCGAAACACATAATCGCAATAATGCTACTTGATTTCCTTCAAGGCCCTTCTCATGGATTGATTTATGGGCACAGGAACCAGATATCAACAGTGTAGAGAGAATTCTGAAGGTATCTGTCTATTCAGATTTCCGCTTTGAGAGGTTTGAATTTTCTATGAACGGAAAAAAAATCTATAAGTCAAACTACCTACACCGCAATTTGCGGTCGTACTAGCCGCCCGTTAGGAAGCTCCAGCCGCTTCGCCAACACCTTTTGATCGACTGTCATCTAAAGTCTATGGAAAGCGGGAGCACCACGCTTTGAAACGAGCGATGGGATCAAATGCCGGGTGATGGCCCCCCAAAACCCAAGTCGTAATTTGCATGCATCCTGCATTGTTAGTGCCAAAACCCACATTTCACGGTCCTAAATTCAACCTGAACCAGCCATGCTACCACTCATTGATTCAAAATGCCACAAACATTGCACGAGGGCACTTTTTCTTGATTTTCGTGAGGATAAAGAGGGAAAATATTAATTGTAAACACGATTCGCTCTTCAAATACTTCTTGCTGAACTGGAATTTGACTTCAAAACGTCCATGATATGCCCGGATGTCGGCTAATGGATTCATCTTTGCATTTCACGTTGCCCGAGATGCCCGGGAACATCCGAGTGAGGTTCGGGCGACAAAAACAATACGGAATCCTGGTCTTTGCTTTGCCGGAGGACACTTATGGTGTATTCTGGAATGTAGGGATTATATACTGTTTTATTGACCAACGGACACATCGGGGTGCGGATGGGATCAATATATATATATATATGTGGTACAGTGGATTTTAGTTGATATATGTGGGGGAGCTGCTATTCGTGGGGGGGAGGGGGGCAGATATCTATGTATGGGGGACAGATACCCACTTAAATTGAGAGCAAAACAATGTTTCCAAATTTGAATATTCATTACAGTTAGAAAAGACGTCATAAAGGTTCCGGCTTCAAAATGGGAGTTAAGAAGCCGAATCTGCAGCATAAATCAGCCTCAATAATCCAGATTCAGATCTCCAAGAGTGGCTGCAAACTCAGTGAAATAGTAGCAAACCTGGTGAATGTTAGGCGTCTGTTGAGCGCTTATTCGTGGCTGGTCCCAAAAACCGATGAATTGTGCAAGTAATTCATTTAATACACATTCGGTACTTTATTATATACAGTTGATACTTTATTATACATTTGAACTATTTTTTTTCTTGCGTCAAGGAAAGTTGCTAAGTTGCGATAAAAAGCTAATTAAATACTGTGGTGCCGAGGACACCACCATCGTTCGGTACTGGTACATTCAGCGAACGGCAAAGGCTATTCAAATGGAAAAAAACCCAATCCCGAATTCTGGAACTTGACGGCCGAGACTTGGTCGTTGTGGGGTCGGGCTTCGCCGTAGCATCCCAGCTTGCCGACATCTCCTCCGGTGTCGGGCCCAATTATCACAACACGAGTTACAACTCGGTTAATTGGGGTTCCGTCTGCCATCTGTCTCATTGGCCTGATACAAGGTCCTCGAACCGGGTGGTTGGTTCCGTTCGGTCCAACGGCCCACACACGGATCATCTTCTTGTCAAGATCCTCTTCGCGGAAGGGTTGATCGAGGGCGAGATAACCGGCTCGGCCTTCGCAGCTGAGAATTCGCTTCCGGGCCTGAAGTAGCGGTTTTCACTGCGCACAATGTCCTTCAATACAACATCCACGCGCTTCTGAACGAGTCCGGAAAGGCAGAGCCATCGGCCATCGAGTTCTCCTGGAGATGCGCAGTTAGAATAAATTTTAACAGAGTGGGTACGACCAAATTACCGTCGAGAACTTGGCTATTCGACGTCCAAGAAACTTGCGGGGCCGGCGTTGGCGAGCGGGACGGTGGGAGCGGTTGTACCAACGCGAGCGGGTGTACGAGTGAGAGCGGACTGTGGAGCAAGCATCCACCGAGGAAGAGCCTTTGTTTTCGAGAGCGGCATTCGAGTACTTCAAAGTTTGTCTGAAATGAAGAAAAAAGGGAAATGATAGAGATACGTACTGAACATGTACTAGCTTCTTTATATTAAGCGTGAATCTCGCGTTGGAGGCCTCCTTCTGAACGGTGAACATGATTCCATCATCGTCTTCGACCTGGTATTTGCGTTTGCACTTTTGTATGCGTGCCGCTCGATCTAGGCTGTCAAAGTCACCTACGACTACACCTCGCGTTCCCTTGAGTGGACCCCTGCCATGCAACCAAAACCTCCATTCCTTCATAACGGCGGCCGACGGCTTTCCCTTCCAATAATTGCCGCTGTTTTTGAGATCGTCTTCAACCGCCAATCGCAGTGCGTCAGTGAAATCCAGTCGTTCAAGTTTCCCTTCGCGCCGCTGCTTTTCGCCTTCGCGTACCGCCGAACCGAGTGCACCAGAGAGATCGATAAATTGTGCGTCCGCCGTGAGAGCCGACCTTGACGACTTTTGGGCAGAGAAAGTTTGGAGATCGATGATATCCAGTTGCGGCATCAAAGCCGCCCAGGACGACATTGAGGAATCTGAGTTCAGGTCGAAGTTCACATCGCGTGATGGAACTCTCCACTGTACGCAATGAAATCTCTCAGCCAGCTAGTCGGAATTTCGAAGAAATATACCACTCACCAAAGGGTCTTCGTCAATATCCGACCCGTTGAAGTTTCGTTGGCCCTGGCTCAATTTAGCTTATTTTGGCCTGCAATAAAACTAGGCCTTACACTGTACAGTTCAAGAGCGCCGCCCGTGCAGATCTTGACCACCAATCCGCGACGATTTCTGGATGCCCCAGTTACGCAGACAAAATCACCCTCCATAAAATGCCGCGCAACACAACGATGTTCAACTTCGATTATGTTCTGCTCGCCGGATTCCTGCGGAAATTGAATGCTCAGCCACTGGTCTTCAATCTGAATTATGCGACCGATGGCTCCACGGTGTTCGATGCCCGCGACGACTTGAACGCGGTCCAAAACGCGAAATGGGGTTGGCGGATCGAGCGCGTGTCGCCGGAGGTGCGCGATCTGAACAAAAATGCCGTGTGAGTCCCCACGAACAGTGTCAGTGCCGTTGTACTCCTCCTGAATCTTCGCCCATCGTACACGGTACTTCTCGTCAGCAATCTCCCGAATCATGACGATGTATCCGACATTGCCTTTGTGCTCTCCTGCGACTACGACGACGCGGACACCTTCCACCAGCGCTGGTGCAGTGCCAATGAATGTCGCTTGTTTCAAATACGACTCCGTAGTCTGTTTGAATGGCAGGAGTTCGTCGGGGTTGGGGAGGACTCGAGGGTATGCAGATGCGCGGAGGGGAGAGTCGTACGTTAGGCGACTGCACGGATCCGCCTCGCCAACTCCGTTTAAATTTGCGACGATGAATCGTTGGCTCGAGACAACCCATGCTACTTTCCCCTCATAAGGCTTTTGCTTAAGACGAATCCATTCGCCACGCTGAACTGTCGCCGGCTCATCCGAAGGCGCTGGCGCACTTGGCTGGAACAAATTAAGCACCGGGTCGTGTGAGGATGTGGAGGTCGAGGACAGAGAAGATGTGGAAGTCGAGACAGCAGACGGAGATGATGCAGGCGCTGCCTTGAAACTGGCGGCCAGTGCTTCCAAAGCAGCGGCGTCGGTTTCTTCGTGAATGGTGAAATGTGAGCTCTGATGAACAGGCTCATCGTCAATAAATTCTATGAGAAATTGAGTCATAAACGCTGGCTCGCAGATTGTACGAACATACCTAGATCAGAGAGAGTCTCCTCATCGTCGTCCTCACCCTCCTCATCGTTTGCATCTTCATTGGTGCGTCGGACGCGTCGGGGCTCGTCGTCATCGCCGCTGTCTTCGTCCTCAGCCGCTAAGTCGAAAAAACGAACAACTGAACGCGACTTTCGTCGTTTACTCGGAGGAGGCTCAACTGAGCTCGACCGAGCACGTTTGCGTGATGTGTCTATCTCGGGAGGGACGCGACTCGGCACTGGGGATGGCCGGCGAGAATCATGGGAGTCGGGGAGAAAGAGCGTGGTGCGCGCGCGGCGCGCCAGCGCCTCATTGTCAGGCAGGGGGACGTGTCTGAGCATCGGAGGCGGGGGAGGCGCGAGGGCGCGACTGGACATCGGCTGCTTGTCATTGACGTAACTTGGCGTCGGCTCCTCGGGTACGCTGCGCGCCAGCTCCTCGTTGTCAGGCGGGACATGGCTGGGCATTGGCTCATCATCATTGATGCCACTGGGCGTCGGTTCGGGGACGTGTCGGAGCATCGGAGGCGGGGGAGGCGCGAGGGCGCGACTGGACATCGGCTGCTCGTTATTGACGTAACTTGGCGTCGGCTCCTCGGGTACGCTGCGCGCCAGCTCCTCGTTGTCAGGCGGGCCGTGGCTGGGCATCGGCTCATCATCATTGACTCCACTGGGCGTCGGCTCCTCGGGCATTGGCTCCTCGTCGCTGTGTCTTTCGATATCGGACATTGTGCAATGTGTTCTATAAAAACATGTAAGTTTCACTTCTTAGACGCATAGTTTAGGTTTCTGCATTACATTCGTACTCGTGAAACGGTGCCACTCGTGTTTTCTAACTACTTTACAGCGCTATTACAGACTTGGTGGTGGTACGGTAGAGAGATTGGAAAAATGTTACGTCACCTGTCCCGTCACACATGACGTGTCCGTTTTCCGTTTGGGTCATCGGCCGAAAGCACCTTCGGCCGATGACCCAAAACGGAAAACGGACACATCATGTGTGTGCGTCACGGCCTCGGCAATTTGCGGACACTTGCTCCCCCACCATGGTCAAGAGCAAGTCGTCCCGCCCGATCACCCGCCCGACGGCAACACAGTACATAGATAGTAAATGAATGAGAGAATAAATGAGCCCTCACCTACGGCTCAAAGCGCGAGTCACCGACAATGAAATCGAGAAGATGGTAAAAAAGCTTTGTTAATGCTGTCCATAAAAATTATTGAGATACCTTCAAGATTTCCCCCCATATTTGCCGTCAATCCGTTTTTGAAGACTCAATTCGCTATGCCCACTACACGGTCGTCGACACGCCATGCTGCTGCGGCGCCCGCTGCCAATACTCGTTCGGCGAGAAGCACGAATGCCGCACGAAACGCACCGCGAATTAATACATCTCGCAAGAAAAACACGACTAATAAGGTTTGCATTTTCTACATGTCTTGGATATTTTACTGATACATTGTGAATTCACAGAAAACCGCTGAACCCCGAAAGCCGGCGGAAGTCGCTGCCTCTGAGGAGGTACTGGAGACTGTTCCTAGCGACGACGAGCCAGATTATAATAAAGAAGTGCGTTTCCGCGTTACTTAGCACCCCATGTATCTCATTTTTATTACAGGTCATCGTCGCTGCCCCTGACGAAGTACTGGAGGCAGATCCTGGCGACGACGAGCTAGAGGATGGCAGAGAAGTGCGTTTCCGCGTTACTTCACGGCTTATGTATCTCATTTTATTCTAGACTATCCACAGTGACGCAGGGCAGGAGATGAGAGTCGGCTGCGGTCCCCTCTGCTAACTCACCCCTCCCGCCCTCATCTCCGCCTCTGGCCTCGCCTGCCAATTCTCTCCTCCCGCCCTCGTCTCCGTTTTCGGCCTCTCTGCACGCTGCTCCTGCGTTCCCACCAAATGCTCTACCTACCCGACCACTACCCCGCCGCCGACATCACTCAGCGGCAGTCCTTCGACCAGCCACAGGCGACGTGAACGACGATGAGTTCAGTCTCGCCCATCGACGCGTGCGCAGGAGGACCGTCTCGTCCGACAACCTGTGGAGAGACACCCACATGGGTGACAAGAGGGGTGCAGAAGAAGACGCATACCAGTTCGCCGACTTCACCACAGTCGAGTACCACGAGCCCGACGATGTGGAAGGGTCGTTTTCCGACTACGAGTCGCCCCCTCCAAGGTCCACCCGCCCTCCGCTGAGCCCCAGGCCCAGCCGGAGTATCTCTCCGGCTTCGCCTTCAAAACCGATGCTACGTGGCAACTCCCGCTCCATCTCCGCTGGCCCAGTTTCCCCCGGGGCCATCTCCCGTGGCCGCTCGCGCACGCCCTCCCGTTCTAACGAACCATCTCCGTCCCGAGCTCCCTCTCGCGGCCGTTCGCGCACACGTCGCACCGGCGATGCCTTGTCACCGCAGCCGCCTATGCCACTGGCTTTGCAAGCTGGCGATACCTCTGCTGCGCCTCACGCACAGGCTCTACACAATCTTCCTATACCTCCAGCCCGAGGCCCCCCCCCTCCTCTTCCTCCCGCCCACACCAGACCGCCAGTGTCTTCACACACCCGGCCAGCAGTTGCTGCTGCCGCAGAAGCCCCCCGTTGCCCTCCCCCTCGCACGCGGAACGATGGGCGTACCTTGCAGCCACCACCTTTGCCCTTGCCCTCGCCCTCCTGGGATCTTAGCTCTGATGATAGCACGGACGAGTATGGGCGCACTCAGGAGGCCAAGCGAAGGCTCGAGGCGGCTCGGGTAGCGCGCGGATACTCGCCTGCGGCAGCCTCAGATGCGGCCGACGACGAGGACATGCAGGACTACCTGGCAGAAGTCGCCACCAATGGCTTCCGTGAGGATGACGCTGGAGTCAAGTCGAGCAGGCGGAAGGCGAAGGTGAAGGCGAAGGCGGCGACGGCGACGGCGACGGCGACCAAAGATAAGGGAAAGGGAGAGCAGCGACGACGGCGCCCGCCCCTGAACCCGAGTTTGCCGACCCCGATCCCGAAGAGGTCGTGGAGGAGGACCTCATGGAGCGCGGCTATACTCCAGGTCCCGTTCCCCGGCAAATCCTCGAACAGCTTTACGCGTTGGAGGAGGAACATGATACGAAAGTCGCGGCTCTGGCCGCGTCGTGCAACAAGGATCCTGCAACGCTTCACCGCACCACCACCACCCCCCCACGAGCTGCGTAATGCTTCGGCCTGGAATATGTACCTGTCGCACCATGCCGTGCATCATCCGAAGCCACCTGGCGGTAAGCTCGTTTCCATCTCAATCTGTCGCTTGAGTTCTAACAACGTTACAGTCACCGCAGCCCAGTATAATATCGACGCCCGGAGGGCATTCGAAGCGTTGCTGCCCGGTCTTTCCAAAGCCGAAATGGGCAAAACCCCGCTTGTTTTGGAGCGTCTTCCCTGGTTGCACAACTGGTGGAAGGAGATCAACGCCAACCACGTCGAGAACCTGCGCGCCAAAGGTCAATACAAGGTCCAGGTGAAGAAGGCTGCTGAGCCTCTGATCCAGATGGTGCGTTTCGACGATTCTATGTACTGGTTTCGAAACTGACTAACGTTTCTTCAGGCGAAACAGCTCTCCAACACGTGGGGCATCCATATCTTCGCCGTCGCCATCGACCCCCGCGACGGACACTCCTTCGCGTTTGCGGGGTCACGCGAGATGGAGCAAGTTCGCCTCGCGGATAGTTCGAGCATCACCGGCTTCATGGGGGATTTGGAGACGAAGATTCGGTAGGCTGGACTCTACTTCGCCCGGAGTTTCGCTGATCGTTTGATGTTCTTCAGGGTGCTCCAAATGGAAGAGCGCGGGGAAGACGCTTCACGCTTGTATGTTCCTCGCCCATCCAGGAACTCCAACCAGACCACGAAAAAAGGGAAACGCGACGCCGTTAGTT